>JAPYYV010002042.1:0-21973 GCA_030522625.1 Copidosoma aretas
TTTCTGTGATGCCTGCAAAATTAAGGACTAACACATGTAAAAAAAAGTAAGACATCTTTTTCTTTAATTTCGTAATATTTTTTAAAACAGTGAGGTTCATTATGAAAAAGCGCATGAAAAGTATCTACTACAATATAGTATGTTTGGTATAAACATCATGTACAGCTGGAAAACCGAAGTCGTGTAAGGTATTTCAAGTCAAGTGAAACACAAAAAAATTATTTTACTGTTTACTGTCTTCATAAGTAGTTTATATATAAAATAATATACTCTTAAAGTGTAAAAACTTTAATCACATTCAGTTTATCTTTACAATAGATAGGTACAAATAAATTAGACAGTTTAAAAAAAGTGAGTTCTATTAGTTTCAAACAAAAAATTTTTTTTTATTTTTAAGAGAAATATTTTTGTCCATTTTCTGTAGTTCGTTGGATGATGACAGAAAGAAAACATAGAATGATACATTGATGAAGTTAATTTTCTTAAGCTTAGAATAATTTTTCTCGAAATTTTTGTACACACATCATAAGGCATCTTTGATTGAGATGTAGTATTTTTCGGATTGAAGAAATTGTGTACTAACTTATATGAAGCAAAGCAAAATAAAGCCAAATTTTTAATTTTTGGCGGCCATGTTGTATCGGCCATTTTTAAATTGAATATACAAACAAATAATTCTTGATCAGAGACCTGAAACGCCCCTAGAAACTCATTTTCGCAAAAATACTTATCGATGGATCTGTTTCTTCTGTGTTACCCGAACATTTGAAGTTATGGTTTTGACTTTTAAGAAAAAATGGCAGTGACACACTAAAGCTTGTTACATAATAAAAGAAATAAGTTCGTAATCAGAGACGAAAAAGACCGTTTGTAGTAATTTTTACAAAAAAAAGGCAAAATAAAGCATAATTTTTAGTTTTTGGCCGCCATTTTGTATCCGCCATTTTAAAATTGTACAAACAAACAATAAATTTATGATCAGAGACCTTAAAAACCCCTAAAAACAAATTTTCGTAGAAATATTTTTTTTTAATCTGTTTTTTCTGTGTTACCCGATTTTTTGAGGTCAGGGTTTGGACTCTTGAGAAAAAGTGGCAGTGACACACTAAAGCTGCACATCTAAGGAGTTTTAAAAAAAAATGAGAGAATTACGTCGAAAATTGTGGTGTCGGCCGATTTTTGAACAAAAAACGTGCGTTTTTTTCCACTGTGCGGCGTACTGACGGCTCAAGAACGTTTTTCGGTTTCGGGCGAGCAGCTCAAATTTTTTCTAAGTCCCAAAAATCACTAATATTAAGAAAAATTGTTTTCTATTCCTTGGACAGAATTTGTAATTCTACGGTTAGGTTAGGCTAGAAGAAAAAGTACTTTAACCCACACGTTAGTGGAACAGCGCAACTACAAACTTTCACCTAAAGGATGGAAAAAAACAGTATTTCTTACATGCAGAGGGAACGGTGACCCCTCACGAAAGTGACAGTGACGCCCTCTTGGCTTCGCTTCGAGGCGTCATATCACGTTTATGCGGAAGTTTTATCTCCCCTCCTTGTAAAAAAATCTACTTTTTCTCCAGGAACATCATTTTTTTTACGTTTTTAATGGTTTTCTTTCTATGAAGCATAATGTAAGGACAATTTTTTTGCACAAACTGTCACTTTTTCATTATTAATGTTTTACCAGTCATGTTCAATGCATTTCGTCCACTTATACTATAGATGTTAAAATTAAGATAATTTCATGATGATTAAAACAATAAATGAAGAATATATATAAATTTGTATCATGGGTGTTGGAGGAGATTCATGCCGAATGTATTGTAAATACAATGGACTGATTTAATTCAAATCAATATAATTATTTAATAAGCTTTGATTTATATGGTTTTCTTAGCACTTGTATTATTTTAGCCGAATATACATAAGATGGGCTGGCAAAGCTTGAATACTGGCAAGTACCGGAAAAGATATGCAGATAGTTAAATTTTTTTAATTGTGTGTGTGAATGTAGTATGAGTACGCTGTGTTTTGTGTATGTGGGGGCTTACTTGTGTATTGTGTGTAAGTGTTTGCTGTGCAGAGTACAGGCCGTATAGGGGTATGGCTCGGGTGCGGGAGAAGGGTTGGAGGAAATTTGTTGCATGGCCTGCACACATAACTTCGCAATCGAGGAGATATTAGTAAAAAATGGCATTTCCCACTATTTTTTGTCCAACTACGAATTTTTAAAGCTTATCTCCTTACTTAAACGGTTTCAGATCGATTTCCTATTTAAAATTTTCAGAACTGTAGTGTGTAAGAAGTCAGATAAATTTTTTCAACAAAATCGTTTCTAAACTTCGTTTCTACACAAACAATTTGTTTAACTTTTTACACATTGAACAGTTCTGATAATTTTTAATGGCAACTGACTCTAAAATGATTTATGGAAAAAAAAGATTTGTAAAATATCATATCTGATGAAAAATGCGGAAATATGTCATTATGTTAAGTATACTTCCTTGAATAAGATATTATGTGTGCATAAGATGGAACAAATTTTTCGAAATAATGTTTTTCCCACTCGATCGTATAGAGTTTTTTTTAAGTATGACAATAAAAATCTTTATTGTAGAATTTCAGTTGAAAAATATAATAATTGTTATAAATTTAGAGATACATATACATACGAAGCAGATAAATGAAATTTTTTTTTATAATATATATTAGTATTATTAATGTTTTTCGAATTCAAATAATTAGGTACATACTAACTTAAAAATGTACAAACAACGAGAACAATATCGTGATCACTAGTGACATAGCTTCAAATCATGAAAAAACATCGATTTTTGACAACAAAGGTAGTTTAAATAAGAAGGAATGGGACAGTCTTTAATGTGAAAATGGCAACAATTTTTCGAAACAAGATCAACATTCGAACCTTTGGAATAACTACGTTTATCTTGAAACAACTTTTCTGACCATGATAACGACAAAAGTTACCGTGATTAAAAAATTATTGATTGTTTAGCATTTGATGAAGCTTCGATGATCAATTCCAGTACAGTGGGTACTTCTTCTACAAGCTATGTTAAACCTGATGTTCTTGACAGTGAATATCATCTTCATTATGGTATGCAAAATGGTAATACTGCCAATTAAGTATCTACTTTGAATCAGGAAAGTAAAATGGCAATGCAGTGTGAACAAAATTATTCTAAGGAAGACCAGTCTGATATTGATTGTTTCAGTGAAACTGACGGTAATCTTATTAACGACCCATTGCTCAATGATAATGATAATGATTATAACACTATATCTGATTTTGCTACTATAATGGATAATAAAACCGGAAAAACTTTATTTTACGTAATTCGGAATAAATGTTGTATAACTTGTGCTCGAACGAAAGATCAGAGCAAGTGTCCTACACATTTTTGCGACAAAAATTGGGACGTTAATAAACCTTTAACAGCGATGGAAAGTGATATTATTTAACACGGATTCAAAACTAGCTTAGAAATTCATGGATAATTATATTAAACGATACTAGCTGACACTGACAGTAATGTGTACAAAGATATAGTGGATAGTAATGTATATCGTGACCATAACGTCGTGCTTAATAGAATTCTGTGCACTAATCATCTACTTAGAAATTTATGTAAAAAAGTTAGAGCAGTATCTTAAATAATGCAACCAAAAACCAACCAAGGATCAAAGGATTTGTCACTTTGAGAAATATTGTGAAATCTAATATGTATGTTATTTGACGGACAGTAGAAAATGCGGTCATGAAACGAGTGAGTGAAAATACTCCTTGTAAAGGGAAAAAGATTAAAGACTTACAGAAAGACCTTTAGAATATTCCTAGCCATGTTTTTGGTGATTATTATTATTGCGTTAACAGAGGATACAAATGCAGTTACGATTACAAAAATTTTATTCCAGATTTAATGAAAATGGGTTTGTATGAAAAAGTTAAAGAAGCAATCAATTACCTAAGTCAGTTCAGCGAAAGTCTGTTACACAAAGTCACAAGTAATAAAGCAGAGGCAGCTACTTCTCTGGAATGTCATACTTTCAATGGAAAAATAGTCAATTATAGTTTAACAAAACAGTATCGTATTATGAATTGATCGTAGTACTATAAGTCAAAGGAATAGTTTTTTGTAGAACGCAATGAGAAGAAATTTATTGACTAAATCTTATTTTAAGATGGCTAGTATATGGAATCAAAATTTGAGCTGTGCATCAAAAGTAAAGCAAGTTCTGTATCTACCGATCAGTGTAGAAATTCCTAGTTGGCGGTAGAGTATTAGAAATGAAGACGTCGCTAAAGAAAAATTCAGAAAAGATCATAGCATGCTTGCTTCTTCTCCAGATGGGTCAAATAAGGACGGGAGTCTTGTCGAGATAGAATGCCCATATGTTGCTGCTACGATGAGTTTTGAAGAGGCCTTTGAAAAGTGTAAGGCCGTTTGAGATATGTTTGATCTAAAAAACGTTAATTCAGTAAATCGGTCACATGCCTATTACTATTAGATTCAGGGCAATTGCACATTATAAAAGAAAGTTATTGTATTTTTATGGTGCATACTCCAAAAAGTATGAAACTTATCTAAGTAAAAGTTGACCATGAATTTTGGAAAAAAAAATGCAAAATAAACTAGTAAGATTTTACATGGATTGTCTTTTATCCGAAATTCTTGATAGTAGACCTACTAGAAATATGCCGATAAGAAATCCAAGTTATAGTTAAAAAGCGATAAGAACTAGGAAAAATAGTAGCGTGAAAAAAAGTACTAACACGGAGAAGGAAAATGTTAATTATGTTTCTTCATTTCGGACAGAAAGTTTTATTGAGATTGAATTGCAAAACATGGAATTTTACTTTGACAACAGAGGATTATCAATACCATTTTTAACACTGAACTTTTTACCTACAATAAGTTTTTATTCGGATTTTGCAATCTGCTACTGAATCTATACTCGTGCACATACAAAGTGTCTTATATATGCACGCAAATGATACTACAATAGTTCAGTCTGTTTGTGCGAAAGCTGTTCAAATTCTTGGTGGAACAGTCATAAATCAACGGAGAACATACTATTACGATGACAATATCATTCACGTGTATGATAGCATGCCCGAACTATCGAAATTCCAAGTTCATCCACGTCAAATAATATATCTCAAAGCTCGTTTTCTCAAGATGCAAGAGAAGAATATTATTTTCGAAAATAGGAAGAGGCCACCAGACGGACACAGTTGCGGTCTGTATTCTGCAGCGTCAGCTCGTACATTATCCTTGGGTAAAGATCCTTCCAACGAAAATTATTCATCTGGTGTTGGAAAAATGAGAAATCATTTTTTGAAAGTAATAATACAAGGTCAACTCATACCATTCACTGTAGAAGAAGAAGATACGCACGAAAATAAGAAAAAAATTAGGAAGAGGAAGATAAAGAAAAGTTTACAGAAGATAATAAAGTAAATGTAATCAATGATTAAGCCATAATTTGCAGGATAACTTACAAATTAATATTGTCCACGAAGATAAATAAGTGAAAATGAGAGATCTACATGAAAAATCACCCATAGAAGACCATGGATTCTTCACGGAACATAATGAATATTTATCAGACTAAAGGATAAGCCTTTTCTCAATCAGAACAGTGTATCGTGGTTCAGAATAAGATATTGATAAACATCTAAAGGTAGGTTTTAGTCCGTATTTTTGGATACGATTGAGATTACCCGATTCCCCCCCCCCCCCAGGCCTTAAAAAAATTTATCATTCATGCAACTTTAAAATCTTTACGGGTACTTCTCAACATCCCTGTCTACAGAGTATTAGTCATCATTCCGATAATTTGTTTTTGATGTCATCACAGTGTCGTCGATTGCCTGCATACACGTCAAATATTGTGCTTAAATAATCAACGCAGACCTAAAACTATAACACATCTTGAAAAGACGTAAAATTTCTACCATAGATTGATTTTTACAGATTGTATACGAATTTTTATTATACCTTGAAAGTACT
Source organism: Copidosoma aretas (assembly GCA_030522625.1). Taxonomy (NCBI): domain Eukaryota; kingdom Metazoa; phylum Arthropoda; class Insecta; order Hymenoptera; family Encyrtidae; genus Copidosoma; species Copidosoma aretas. Next base: position 6,029 of record JAPYYV010002042.1, read on the forward strand.
TTCAATTACTCATATATTATGTTTTCTCAGTATTAAGGAAATTCAATACATCATCGAAAGTTTCTCCGTAAACGACCACTTTCAATTTAATAATTTGTATTATTCATAATAATTCTATGGTTATTTCACCAAAAGACAATGAGATGACTTAAAAAGCTAATGCTTTGAGAAGTAAATCTAGCCTACATTTATTATATTTAGTTGCGAATCGATGGAGGAAAAGTACATCTCGTTACTATCAAACTCAATTTTCGTGTTCATGAGCAGTTTGAAAAAACTTGTAGTATCATAGAAAGTTTCTGTTTTACCGGCAACCCAATCAAATAAATACATGACAATAATAGTTATAATCACGAGATACAACTTTTCTATCCCAATTCGCATTCAATCACCATAAATTAAGGCTTGATTAATTTGTCATAGAACAAGCTTTGGGCGTCACCTCAGTATTTTACGTAATAATAGCTAGAAAGTAAATATGTAATCATAATTTATTGAAATTGGGTAGTTCGTCAGAAAGAAACTTGCTATGAAACGGTAAATTTTTTAAAACTGATTATAATCACTGAAATTTAGTTTGATAGTAACGAGATACAATTTTTGCTCCATTAATTTACGACTGATTGTGATAAATTAAGGCTTGACTTACTGCTTACATTATCAGCTTTTAGCGTATTCTCATTGTTTTTTGTTAAAATGAACGTAATAATAACATTATTCATAAAAATTACATAAATTAAGGTTATAGGTAAGATAAAGACTTCCAAAGATGTACTGACTGCTTTTTTTATGCAGCATTCTTACAATCATGAAGGGGCAAAAACAAAATATACTTATTTGTAAAAGTGTATTAAAATACTTGGCTCACGATCAAAACTATATTGTGATTTTTGTGGCCAATAATTGGTTTTATAACCTGCACAACAAAATATTTAAGTTTATTGTACAATTTAACTCAAATTAAAGACATTTAGTTAAGTAGTTACTTGACAATTTTTTTCCAATTCATTAGGATCTTGGATAATCTAAAAATAGTCAGAAAACCATGTACACTTTAATATCTTGACGAACGATGTTTTGACTGCAGCTTAAGCAAATATTGATGTACCTAGCTGAAATTTGCATGAAAAAGAAACAATGATGTAATAAGTCTTGACCAATTTTTTGGGTATTTTTATACCTTCGAAAACGATGGAAAGAGTTAAAAAACCATGTACTGCAAAGTATTTTGTCAAACGTTTTTTTTACTGTAACTCGAGCAAATATTAATACACTCAGCTGAAATCAGCATGTAAGTGAAATAATTTTGTAACAAGTCTTTACATATTTTTTTGGGTGTTTTCAAATATTCAGAAAATATAGAAAGAGTAAAAAAACTATGTGCAGCAAAGTATTTGACAAACAGTTTTTTGACTGCAGCTCGAGCAAATATTAAGATACCTAGCTGAGATTTTGGTACAACTTAAATAACGCTGTAAAAAGTCTCGATGAATTTTTTGGGGATTTGCTAATACTCGAAAAAGGTTAAAGCAGTTTGATAGAAAATTCGCGCCCTACACACTGGTATTTTGTCTTTTATCCTATCTTTTACTGTTCACGATATATTAGCGAAAAAATTTTAAGACGCTTTTTAATGATGTTTAACAGAACTTTAAATAAATTTACGATATTTTCCGTTATCTACTACTTAGTTTGCAAATATTAAAAAAGGCCCCCTAGCTTGTGCGGTTTTTCTATTTTGTTACAGTGCGGCTGTATTACGCTAGCGGACCTGCCTGCAGTGAGCCAGTATACCTATACAAACATGTCAACGTTGCATGAGGGTCGTCTGCTATCAATGCATGTGTAAAGAGTAAGGGGTAAAGGGTTGAATAGACTTATACATACATACGTAATGTTTAGTAACACTGGCTCTTATAGCAGACGACTATCTCATACGTTTGTACTGCATGTACCGATGGCTTAGGGTTCAGTCCCGTGGAGCGAAATACAGCCGCGCAATAGACTCCGTGCACTAGAAAGAGCCAATCAGTGCTATTTTGGACTAGACTGTTTCGCTGTCATTGGTTCGTTCTATTGCGCAGAGTCTATTCCGCCGCTCTATTTTGCTCCATAGGACTTAGCCCTTACTGGCAGGCATGCTGAATGTACACAGCCCGAGGCTGCGTGTATACACATATATAATAAGTCGCTTCTGCTGCACTGTCTTTGCTTCATGTTTCTCATTTCTAAACTTTTTTTCTGCCTTTACTCCAAGTTAGGGTAGTATGATTCAGCGCTTTCCTCAGAGTCAATGTTTAGAGTATAAGTTCGACTTTGTGATTTTATTACTTATAAAATGATTATTCGTTGGAGTCAAACTATCGGTCGCATGTTCAGGCTGGTTCTGAAGTGGTTAGGATAGTGTTGCTACTTAAATTTATGGCGATGAAATTTAATAAGACTGATTGTTCCTGAATATTTGCATTGCAGAAAGAAGGCTTCGCTAAAGTGTTCGTATCCAAGTGCCAGATAACGAGTTTTGAGGATCCTGTTTCCAGATGTTTGGATCAACACCGAACCACCGTACATCAACGGATATCCAGGCGCAGGCAGTACGATGGAAAAAAAGTCGATTTTTTTCAAAACTGCTATTTGAACTATTTATCAGGCACGATTGTTCCATAGAAATTCCTTAAATTTTTGCCAGAGCAGAAAGTGTAACCGTGGACCTATTTTTAATGTTAAACAAATTTTACACAATGATATAAGAGTGATCTGAGTCCCATCGAGAGCCAAATTGTACATATGAACTTACAAAGACATATAAGTTGACATATATGTTTAAAAGTCAACATCTGATTAGCCTCAAATTTCTTTGCAAAAGCCACTACTTCGGCTGTAACTTCAACAGCTTCCATTGTATACGATGACTGGTCAAAAATGGGTAAATCTCATGAATGGAAAATTGTTTGCAGTATATACATTTCTCTCACAGATGCAGTCCTAATGACTTAAAAGGCAAAAACAATTGATAGTAACAAAATGAAGTTTTTTTTATATTTCAGTACAGAGTTAACATTTGAAAATCAATGTAGGAATCGAAAGGCTGCAGGTCTTTGAATGATGCACTTAAAACATAATTCATGAGTAGTTTGGCGTAGCCTAATTCTTAAAATTTTTGCGGAAGTTTCACTTTTTGCTCTGACTATAAATTTATCAGTCGTGGCTAGGATATAAAAGTTTTGCCTTAAACGTAAATTTAGTTGCTTCTGTGAACCTAGTGGCATTTTCTCAGGTCTTAAAAACATACCATGTAGAAGTAAAGGTATCGACGTTCAAAGAGTGTACTATATTCCTTTGTTGGGACTCTCACGTTTGGGTAAAAATGGAGCCTGAAACAAAGCCAGCTCTGCCCTAGCTTACATTGAGTTTTTAGAAAAGTGAAATAATGGAAGCAACGCGTTGAAATTTCAAATAAGGATATCCGACACCCTGGAGCTCATGCCCGTCGAAGATGTCCCTAAGGTTGTTGAAAAGTTGGCGGACCGATTCGAAATTAAGGAGGAAGCTGTTGTTAGAGCAAAGATATTTTGGACATTTGCCGAATGTAGAGAAATACTGTACGATTTTACAAAATTATTAACATCACTGTTATACTTCTAAAAATAAAGAGTCTCACAGGGTAAACAGTCACGGCTTTGCAACTTTATTGAAACTAGGTGAAGACAATAGGTGTGCTTAAAATTTTTTTTGTATACAAAGGTTTTTTTAAATTTCTAATAAAATTTTCACAGTAATTCCTGCAGATGTTCGGTCATAAAAGTTGCCAGAGAAAATCTCTCGGATACATTGCATGGAGTGCAGACAAGACGTCTTTCCATAGTTGGACCTTACTCAACTGCAAATGCCGCTTACGATGCTCTAGCATTGGTCAATAATTATACCAAATTGCAGGATCCCCATGTGAGAGCTCAAGCTTTTAAAAAAATGGCAGAAATACACTCGCATCGAGGCTACAGACATTCTGCAAGCTTTTTCGAAAAAGCCTGCAAGTGTCTGCGAAATGATTACGAAATAGTCAGACAAGTTAGATTTAGAATTAATTTGGCTGTTGGACAATGATTACGCTGAAACATAGGTGATTAAAAATAATTTGAATCTAATAATAATATTTTCAGTAACGAACCTTGATAACTTTTAGTCTATTATTCTTAGTATGATTTCTGGTGGAAAGGAATGCACCGAACACATGGAGATGGTGGACAGTGCTTCTTGCAGCTTTATGGGCTATTTATCTACATAAGTAAGGGCTTTGGCGATTTCTTTGCTTGGAACACTAAACAGAGTATCCAGTCGTCACATCGAACAGGCTCTGGACAAGAAACAAGTAAGAGTCGAGGATAAAGGTACTAAAGTGGGAGAGGGTACGAGGATAGACACTTGTGGTTTTTTTACAAGTATGATTCTCAATGGCCTGCTGGAAAGGAAACAAATAATGCACTTGAAATTTTTAGGTTCGGACAGCAGCAGTCGAATCTTGGGATGCCTTATTTCTTAAGAGTCCTGACCCTGCACACATTTTCCTGCAATTAAAGGTCGATACGTTGAACGATGAATTTCTAGATGTTCGTATTAGAGCATTGAATCCTTGAGAAAAATGTCGGGCAGTTTCACTTTGGGCGCAGATTAACTGAAAACTATTGTAGTTGCATTGGAAGATTTTTCGGGTGAAGTTAGGTAAGGTTTCCATGATACCTTGGAAGCGAGTCCTATGAAGACGAAAGAATGCCTGGAGACGTGCGTTGCAAGACTACTGGACAATCAAGATCGTTATCCACTAGATCAGAATAGTGCGTACAATTGTTTGGCAGAAATGGGACCATCTCGTCCTTACTAAACTTTGCCTCTTGCACCTCATGTACTAAAACAGCCTCCATTTTTTGACACACCGGAACCCAACGTCGCTTTGCCAGCGAGTATCCGTTTGATGATGATAATTATTTATTTAAAAAAAACAACATTTATTTTTTTCAATGTGGTATTCACAGATGTGAGTAAGATGATACTAACATTTAACGCCATCGCACATTGTCCAAGCATGAATTCTGCGTTTATGCACTATGCTATGGAAGATCATGACTATCTGTGGGATACTATGTAATATTTTGTTTCCAGATTGGACCTTCCTTCATTAATAAGTAGCACAGGTCACATCAAGGATGAAGGGCGTTGCTCTATTTTCAGCGTTCTATATGTGCTGTTTGCTTCTACTATAAGGATCATCGTTAAATAGCTCACGCCAACTGCGGCAGCCTTAACCTTGTCGCTAAATGTTGCAAACAAGATCTCATTGCTACACAATCATTCACAAAAATAAGTTGTATTTTCCAACACGAGAATTTAATTTGACCGTTTAAATATGAGGCATAAATAATTTTGCACTTTTATACGACTATTCATCGGGCTTAAAGATAATCAAGTTTGCCTCAGCTAACGACGTTTGGCTCAAGTCATTAGCGTTGGACTTAATTCAAGCAGTGAACAACGATTCTCCTAACGCTGGTAATATAACTCGCAAGTTTTTCTTGAAAACGGACTCTTCTTCACCTCAACATACTTTGAAATTGCCACCATTCTCGGAAGCTTTGGTCCATCATTTGGCAGCCATCGGTGAAGCCAAGCCATCAGCTTTGACGAAAAATCTTTTACCTCTGTTAATCAAGCTTCTGGTCAAAGGTGTTGAAACATTGCCGAGGCTTTCCAAATCCACGAAATACTGGCAGGCTATCATCGAAGAACCAGTCAACGATTTCAATAGCGTGTACGAATTTACAGGAGGACCAAGATTGTAAATCTGTGTGGTCCATGTGTCATAAGAATTTGATTACGATAACCAGATAAAAATTTTTATTCGCTACTGCAACGGAAGTCTGACTTGATAATAATGGAAAAACAAATGAGTACAGACTAAGAACTACAGTACTTGTATCGCACCAAGAATGAATAGAAGTTTACTTCGTTGATTTATCGATAGTATTGCTCGTCTGTGTACGTAATGGAGGACGGGAGTCCCCAAGAGCCAGACATAAGCTAAGTTTTGTACCACCACCAGCTGGCTGTAGAGGATCATATCACAAGACCAACATCGGTCTCTATTTCATGCTACCTACCACTGACAAATGTTGAACTACATCACAAACATGTAACGTGGGCATATGATTTAGGTAATAAGGTCACTAAGAGGCTATAGTTATGAGAAGATGTTACGATGCTTTGTTTTAAGTTGTTCTAAACATTTTTATTGTATTTTTGTATAGCCAAGAATAATAATAGTCTCAATCGATGTACGGGAGGAAGGAGCCCCTGTATCAAAATAAGGAATAAGTGGCTATGAACAGTATGCTAGACAATTGTTGGTTTTGTATCTACAGGACCTACAACAAGCCTTTCCACAACTTAACCACATTTAAGATCTCCTTGAATGACGGTGCCGACACCATGATTTTGTTTTGGCTCAACGACGAAAAGCTTGTAGAATGTCTCGGTTTGACCACTGCTTAGGGTGTCAGTATCAGATATTTTTATTTTTAGAGCATGTATGTAGGTATAACTATTGTAGCTCTGCACCTATCGGACATTTTTGTAACATCTGCAGCTGTATTTCTTCCCCTGATGATGCCAGCTCTCTAACGTATTGACTCTGATCAATATTTTTGAACTTGACAGTGTACTCCCCGTAAAATAATTGAATGCGATAAACATTAGATTTGTTCTAGATGATCGAATACAGAACATTGCTTTGATATGTACATTGTTTGAGAAAGCAGAAATCTTGGGTTGGAACAAGATTGATTTTCATAAGTTTTCCTTTAGAGGTAGGGGTTGATTCTTTAAAAATGTTGTTTTGTATAAAGATATTACTTTCCTCATAATTGTTAATAGATATTAATCTTGTAGATGGGTGAGGCCTCCAGAATTAAACGAACAGAAATAAGATCGAGGACTACAAGGATAATAGTAAAATATAAATTTATGGACCTGATGTTTATTATGTCGCGATGAAAGAGAAGAAAGATAACTGATTGCAAAGGACGCTGAAAATTTTTTTTTATCTATGTAAAGTGAAAAGGTACAGAAGTAAGCACTACTGGTATTCGAAAAGAAAATGTATGATATGAATATCATTAATCAGTTACTCAGTTTTATAGATGCCTTTTTATTTATACCTATCAGTACGTGCTTCATTATTTTAAAATATTAACGATTGCACATACAATTGATTTTTCTCACTAAGGAAAGTAAGTTGTACGCTACAGAGTAATTGAAAAATTATTAACATAGCCTGTAAATACTAGACATTTTACTTTATGATAAATAAATATTGTTTGTGGAAAAAATGTATCACTATTTTTGTAGGCCAAAATTAATTCTAAGTATACTTGCCAACTATTTTAAACGGCGATTACATTTTTACACAAACATACATTAAGTTACATGTATTTATCTTGTCTCACTAGGTTCCTCACTGCCTCATGTTCATATTCATTGGATTGTTTCTTTTAAACTTTGGTGTTGTGGTCAAACTTCATAGCCTGACAACAACTCGTAAAGCTTTACACTTGCACTGCAACGCGACTTTTGTTGGGCTTTCAGGCGGTGGAGAACTCATTCAGTATCCTGGGTTCTTTGTGCTCCAAGCACTTCTTTACTAGATAAGATACAATAATTCTTATGATGGTGTATTAACACTCGGCTGCATATTCACATTCACTGGAACGACGTCTCCGAATAGTGAATTGCTTGTTACTGGACAGGTGTTTTACAGCTGCAGGAAGCAATTAACATATTATAACATGTGTTGCACTTATTAATGAAAATGTCAATGTAATTATACACTGCTCTAATAAAAAAAACAGACATCAGTCAAGAATAAACATACTGACTTGCAGCTGATTATATTTATTATTTTCGTATCAGCTGATGAACTCCTACAAACTAGGCTTGCTAGGGTCCTAGCTTCCTGTCTGATCTTACCTATAATTTTTATAGATGATGTTGGGCAAAACTTCTGTTTAAACTTTTAGGCATTAAAAATCACTGCTGATCGGTGCCGACGACCCCTACCCACTGACTCTGTTTTCTTGGGGTAGTCTGCAACGTCAGCGTCCTTAAAAAATATCCGCATTATCCGCACTATCAACAGACCATTTGCTACCTTAACAGTTCAGCTACATAAATATAGCCTATAGAAGTAGGCGCTTTCTTAAAGATAAAAAAACTAAAAATAACAAAAAGAAATTCTAGCGCCATCTGTTACCGAGTTAAAATACTTCTACATTCATCAAACATCTGTAATACCTAGCCTTACCGATAAACCCGACGTCCCGATCTGCAAAAAAAAACAAGTATTTTTTCATTAATTGTTACAAACTTATCCAAAAAATTACTTAATAATAATTAACAAAAATAACTGGAATATATTACAACGATATTACACTAGGGGGCTCAATCCATTGTTTGCCCACTGCTGATCAGTTTTTACAAACAATACAGCAAATTAAACTCACGGCTGCCATGCCACAAAAAAGTATTGCACAAACTAAAAATTGTTTTGTTTTCAAGTATTTTTCGCAAAAGTGAGAGTTGAGCGCCTTTCCACTATTAATTGTGAGACTAACTCCAAAATTTGGTGCAATTCCAATCAGTAGGAGAGGAGAAAAGTATGTAACGACAAACTGGCTTTCAAGTGCCTCTAGGAAAACATAAGCTCTCCCTTCCACATCCTCTTAATTATATATTTAAAAAAATCTTCTGAGCGTCTTTGAGATTCTTATAAAGCACATGTCTTATTTCCGTGTCGTCGACATAACCTGACTGACAAATACTCGCGATCCATCATCTCTATCAAGAATAGCTAACTCTTTGAGAACATAAAAATTCAAACCATAATGCAATAAAATTTTAATATTAATAATTAGCTATTTTCAGTTCTTAAACAATGAAATTGATCTTATCATCGCTTATTTCATTTCTTTGCGTTTTTTTGGTAAAAAGTATTCGAAGACGGTTGACTAAAATATTTGAGTCTTCACATCAATGATTACAATAATTTTCTTCTGTTCTTTCTGTGTAAGAAAAATGATTATTCTAGTCTAAATTGGCATCCCTAACTTGTGAAATAAATTCTACTGCATCGCTAGAATATATTTCAGATTGTGTTTAATTTTGGTTTGTTGTAAAAGTATAATTGGACACAATATTTATCTTATCAATAACATTTTTGATTCTCTAATCAAGTCTATCTAACTCATAGCGTTATAACTTCAGGATAAAATATTTCTCCTTTGTATTTTTACTTATTAGTTTTCTTAGTTCCATTCTGTTTTCTAGAAGATAGAGATCTTAAGTAGATCGTTGCTTCTTACCTTCTTGATAGATTAGTTTTGGTGGGTTCCGTTCAACGTTTATCGATGCACTTGCATGATTGTGCGCACTACATTGAACAACTTCTTCATCCTTAACTACTACTCGACTCAGAAAACTTCAAAATTTTACTGATCAGAAATTGCCAGTATGTTTTTCCATTTTTACTATCATCTTTGTAATAGATGTTGTTGTTATATACAAGGCGATCTTTACCATTTAAGCTTTTATATAATAACTCCCTTTATTAATATGGGCTGTATGACATCTGAACGTAAACAGCTATCAGAGATGCATTTTTTCTTATGACTATAGTCTATCACATAGGATATGATTTTAATATGATCTAATACAATAATATACAATTTATACGATCAAATTCGATCAAACTCTATCGCGAAATTCAAATTATATTTTTGCACATATAAAAAGATAGAATATAGCAGCACCTATAACATCTAGCGCATTGTGTTGTTTGTGGTCACAGAAACGCTGTCTTATCCATTACAAGTACGAAATTTCTCGAACCTAAATAATAATGTTGAACGTGTAGCTTGGAAGTTTGTCATTGTTTACATTAGATTGTCGTCGAAAAAAAGTGATGACTGCAATTGAGCTGGTGAAAGACATTACTAAAAAATCGTGTTTCATCCCGTAATTCGATTGTCTGTGCCATAATTTTCTGGGTATATATTTTTCGCCACCGTAGTGTGGGATCGCTTTAAAAAGAGGCTACCGAACGATTTAGAATTCTTTTTGATCAGACAGATCATTTTTAATACAACGCAATGCAAAGAGTAGGTCACAATTTGCATTTTTTCCATTGATCAATTTGAAAAAGAGGTCGTTGAAATAACAACGTTTACATTTTTTACGACGATTTCAAAGGTAGTATAACACTTAAATAACAAAGTGTTTAACAGCTTAAAGCATTGAACAAGCTTGTCGTATACATCAAAGATGACAATGCAGCATTATACAAGGCTCAAATACAGGTTAATACTTATAGGATTGTCGATAAAACTTTTAGCTGTATCACGAGTCAAGAGTTAAAAAAAATTATTCTTGAGTGTTAAAAGTCAAGATGTAAAGATAAATATACACTTTTAAAAAAATTAGTGTTATTTTGAGTTAATGGTATTCTTGAACTTTATAAAAGTGAAATTGTTCAAGCTGTTCATATAAAAAGTTTTTAATGTAATATTAAAGAAATTTTGATTGCACTACATTAAAATCAAAAAAACGTATGCTTTACCGGTTTAGGTTCTCACTAAAAATAAAATCATCATAGCACAAGAAAGTTTTTTACCTTGATTGAAAAATATCAATATTTTTGGAAGCACATCATAAACTTTCTTTGGAATATACTGAAAAATCTTATTTGATACAAAGTATAATATATGATTGGATCTAAAACAGATCAAACTGATATACTATGTATAAAAATTTTGTTTTATGCTTGAAAGCAAAAAAATATGATGATTATAAAGTTTAAAAAAAATTGATTACCTACAAACTATTTCGTAACAGATTAGCAAGAGGCTTTTTTCCTGAAATGAGTCAAGCAATAAGAAGATATTACCTGAACTATTGTTCTACTGAATCTGTTTCTGTATGAACTGTTACGTAAATTGAAAAAAAATACAATTAAAAAAGGAAAAAACTATGAACACAGTATTGTTTCTATTTACACTTTATAACAAGAACTTACGTTAAGTATAATAAAGATTTTTTTTAAATTTAGAAATTTTATTTTTTTTATCTAAAAAAATTTTCTGAGATTTCCTTGTATATATGTACATTCATATATAATGGACAAAACGCGTTAATTGTGCCACCCCGCTCACCGAAATTTAACGTAACTTCGGAAAACCAGCAAGGGTTTCTTACGAATAAGGATAAAAGTGAGTGATTTTTCCTACGAATAAGGATAAAAGTAAGTATTATTACGGTGTTCTTTCAAGGTTAGATTTAAAGGTCTACAGTAGAAAAACAGTTGGTCCAATCACTGTAGTTTTTTTAAAAAAATCAAAGTCTGGTCTAAAAACTACTACAATAGTTTTTTAAAAGGTATCAGCTCCTGATTATTTATCTAAAACCAGGTTTGAAAGTTGAATTTCGGATGCTGGTATAATTGTGGGTGTGTATGTATTGTAGTGCTGGTATTATTGCGGTCCGTTTTAAATTTTAATTTGATGGGAATCCACAATAAAACCAACAACGTAAGATTGGTGATGTGTTTACCAGTTATTGCGGTGTGGTACTTTTTTATGCAAGAGTAAACATTTAAATGCTGTTTTAAAATCAAAATACTGATTAATTATATACATGATAATATAATTTAATGATTGCAAGTATTTATTCACTATAACTTATCACTTAAATTAAAATATAGGCATTATTTAAGAGTTCTGCAATAATTGGTGCAATGACAAGAACCCTTACTTTCCCCGTATGAACTTCCTAAATCTCTGTAATCCTCTCAAAAAGTCAACATGGCAGATACAATACGGTGTCATCAACAAGTATCAATGTCAAGTAATTGATAAAATTTGACTATAAAAATCCGAAAATTACCAGTATCTGACTATAAATAACCTGTTTTCATGTTTTTGGTGTCCTTAATTGAGAATCTAAAGTATAAATCATAAAAAATATTGTGTAATATTCAATATGGCGTCCAAACTGGTAAGAACTAATATAATCCAGATAAATTTCATGTAAATATTGTATGAAGGCTGTACGTTAGTATTTGATTGATTATATCTAGGCTGACACACTAATAAATGAATAATTAGGTGTCAACATACTCGTACTATACTAGACATATGAAATCCAAAAAAGCGTAAAAAAAATACATCTGAAAAATCGAGTAATTTCGATGGATATTATCCATATAAAACCCAATATATTTTATACAATTTTTGGGACGTTTTAGTACCTTTTTGTTGTGAAATATGAGAATATAACATTTTCCAGAATTTAATATGGCATATCGATTATAAAAATGGGCCGAATGTAGCATATCTTTGTTCTGAAATTTAAAACAGTCATTATTTTTGTATCAAGTTGGTAGTCTCAACATTTATAACCTTAATTATCATAAATTCACAAATATGCTTGCCACATACTACAAGACTGATATACAATGGCCTTCAAAATCTTCGAAAATACAAAGAAGTTCTATGTCATTTAGATAAAAAATTTCGAAAAATTTTAAGGTTACCTAAGAATAAATATTTCACATAAAAATTATATCATTGAAAGAACCTACAGTTCCAAATATAAGTAAGCTTATTTATTACTACGATACTTTTATGGTTCTCATATTTATGCACACCAGAAGGTTATACCCCTGAATTCGTAACCTTTCAATAATTTTTTTTAAGGAGCTACGTCCGTGATTACATTACGAATTTCAACATAATCCGATGTACACTTTTTTTGTACGACGGCAGTATGCAAGCAAATGTACGTGCGTAAGATTTCTCTGAAAAAGTTGTTTCTATGGAGACATACTATTTTTTTAAAAGAATCCAATACATTATTATTTAATTCAAAGCTTCATGAAGTATAAACTGCAGGTGTTGTTTATTTCGTGCATAATATTTTTTCCTTATTTGCAAATTTGTAATAAAAATATTTTATCTGTCTATTTATGTGTGCTATTCGAGGGATATTCTGTATATCACTACTCTTTGAGTTAACCGCTGTCTTCTTTCGTTTTCTTTTTAATAAGACCTAGCTACATAAATATTAGAGAGATTTTAAATTATTCGTTCTGATAGATGTTTTAACCCTTTCTCTAAAAAAAGACATGTAGGTAAGCAGTAACGTGAGCGTCCTAAAGCTGTAAAAAAAGAGTTTGCTCATCTACTCTTTCATGTAGATATATTTAAAGCTTCGAGGGAGGTTTCTTATGTAAATAAACAATTATAAAACTTAAGGAGATCTCAAGCAGCGCACCAATTCTGACAGTATATTTTAGACGTGTAGGATTTGGAAGTGGTATTGGATCCGGTGACTTAGTAGACAATTGTTGCACAATTGTGTCTGTATTACAAAATTTACTTATTTATTTATTAGCACAGAACCTGAGATGATCTTCAATTACAATACTCTTATGTATCAAAGCATAACTCTTATTATAAGATTCTTTTTTATCGTACCTGTTAGCCGTGTATACCTAACGCGAGCTGCACATCTACTCTAGTAAAGTCTAGGGACGCCTTTTCCCATCGTGCCAGCCCGAACAATCTGGTGCCCGTGCTCTTGCGCCACCTGTACACCAAAAACCTTATTTGCAATACCGTCTCAGCTTTAGTGTACTATCAAATTAAACCCTTATACTTCTCAAACCTTCAAAGAAAAATGTATTACACTCTAGTCGGAACATCCACAAAATATTATAATAAAATAAACTCATAACAAATATAATAAAGAATAACAAGTTTGACGCGTAGTTTAACTTTCATCATACAGACAGAGCTAATATAAGAATACAGTTTTATTTTACACTTTTCTTACTAAATTTCAACACTTTTCTATTTATCTTTGATTATTGTTTATTTTTAATGTTTAAATTTGAACTCCTTATTTGACATAAAAAAGGGCTGGTAGAGGTTTTGTCAGTATATTAGCGATACTTTCCTTTATAAAGTTGCAGTTAACTCTTATTTTATTTTTGGATACACCGTACTTGATTAAATCACCGTTAGATTATGCTGTAGGAGGTTTCTTGTCAGTTTTTACTCTCTCTGACACTCTCTCCTATATCTCTTTAACCTCGTAGTAACAATCTTATAATTTGTGTGCAATTTCCAGCAGCCCTGTTATCCCACCATAATTATACAGTATACATGGATTTGCCTACACTATCTCATATAGGTTTATCCAGCGCTATCATCTCTTTACTTCCTCCGCTCATAGGAAGATACTCCGCTTGCCAAGTTGATAGGGATGAATACGGTTGCTTTTAACTTTTTCATGCAAAAGTACCCCCGAATAGTTTTATTACATAACCACCTGTGGAGAACGAGTCTTACAGGTCTTGAAAAATGTAAATTGTCTAAGCTTCTATGTCTTCTCCATAAGCTATTTTCGTTCATTCTAACTCTTTTGTACCTTTTAGTTAACGTAAAATTCTAGGATGTATCTGGTCTTGTGGTATTGGCATGTACATCAGGCAACCTACTGTCTCTTTGTAAGATGGTGTTAAAGTGTTGAGCTTCTGTAATTTTCAAGTATTCTCTTTTGCTTTTAATATTCTCTTTTTCACTTGTCTCGTCACCATTGGGGACTCTTGTGCATTACACTTTTTCATGTCAAATCTCTCTAAAATTTTCTTAATACATATTTGTCGTGTGATTATCATTACTCTCTTACTTCGATATATTTTGATTTTCATTCCCAACAAATTTTCAGGCTCTTCTATATCCTTTATTTCGAATACATTTTAAAGTGATCTGTCCCGTAAACCTTTTTCCCTTTATCATTATTAGCAGTTATCAGGTCATCCACGTATGACAAGGTATATACTTCTTTACCCTCTTTTCTCCAGATAAATATACTTTGGTCGTTTATATAATTTTCTAAGCATAATTTTGGCGCTTCCTCTTTGAATTTCTCATATTATCTCTTATCACTTACAGGTGAGCCATAGAATGCTTTCCCTAGTTGCTATACGTTTCTCTCTTTCTCATTTTTACTGTACTCATAGCCTTATATGATCTCCATGTAAATTGGTATCATCAGTTAACCATCTAAAAAAGCAGACTTGACGTTTGAATACCTAGCTTTAATGTTTTATATGTTAATTATAGACAGACAAGATCTGACCAGTAGTAATCTTGGTACTGAAGCATGTATGTGTCCAATATAATACTCGTTATTATCTTGGTTGCTTCTTATAACAAGTCTAGCTTTAAATATAACTCTTTCCTCTTTCAATGTATTTTTCGAGAATATCCATGTAAAGTCAAGCATGCTGATATCTTCTAGCCAATCCACTACTTCAAAGACTTCATCCTTTTCCAAGGATAATATCTCCTCGTCCATTGTTTCTGCTCACGGTCTGTCAGCCTCGCTTTGCAGTGCCTCTTTGTAATTACTCGGATCATCATTTACATTAGCTTACAATATATGTCCCCCTTAGAGCTGACTTTAAAGGTCTTTTTATTGTCAACTTCAGCAGAGTAAACAACCATGTCGTCTGTCTAGGGTTTAAGCAGTCACTTGGACGTTTTAAGTTTCTTATTTTTTGACTCAGTTTAAATTTACTTTTCTCTAAATTTTTTCTTATTAGGTCTACCTTTTTTTGGTGTTTTTTTGCTTGCTCGTGGAGGAAGCTTTGTATCAGTAAAAGAAACTTTTTTCTAGTAATACCTTAGAAAGGTTTTATATAGTGTCTAGAATGAAAAAATATTTTTATAAACCCAGTGTCTGTGTGTGTGTGTGTATGTGTGTGTGTGTGTGTGTGTGTGTGTGTGTGTGTGTGTGTGTGTGTGTGTGTGTGTGTGTGTGTGTGATCAGACATATCTC
>JAPYYV010002043.1:0-21955 GCA_030522625.1 Copidosoma aretas
AGTAATCCCGTCCGCGGGCTTTTAGAGCCGCGCGCGCTCCCGGGCTCTATTACCGGGGGGGGGGGGGGGGTCATGACCCCCCTTGGATCTGCCCTTGAATCAGTTGTTTGATCAGTACAGGCTGTCATGGTACTTATGTCATTAAATAAGCACTATCAACATCAGTAGGACAATACGTTTAAGTATAAATAGTTGCAGCCCGATGTATACTCATAAAAAAGTATACTTTATTTCAACAGTACTGTTCACGTTTTATCCAGTCTTGGTAGTCCAAGCTACAAAAATATTATTTTTAAATACAAAATAACTATGGCGAGAAAATCTTGATACTTATTAGAATTTACATTAATAGCAATGATTGTGTGGCTTGATGCTTACTCGAATGGCAATGTTATAGTTCAATTGGTGATGAAATCAGATATTTACAAACATGTGGTCAAAGATGTACATTCTATTCTCCACAGTCAGTGTGTTATATTTTTATTTGCAAGTGAAAATGCAATAAATCTGCCTTGTAAGTAAAAAACCATTTATTTTTATCATTTAATTTTTGTGATTCCATCAATTAAAATTGATTATGTTCCAACACTTACTTAAAGTTTTCAATGAAACTGGGCAGCTAATGGAAATTTTAGTGTATTTTGCAAGACTTCACATTCATACATTTACTTTTCCTATTGAAAACTTCGAGGCTAAAGTAAGGACCAAATGCATTAAAATTTATTTATCACAGGCAAAAGAAAGATACGTTTTTATAATAAAATTTTAAGAAACGACACTTTTCTAGTCATTGAACGTTGCACAAAAAAAAAATTACTGATGGTAATAGAGCTTCCATTTTTAAATATAATATTTAAAAAATAATTTTTTAATACTGAAAAAAAAGGAAAAATAAGTATTTGTATGTTTAATAAATTTTCATACTCTCGTCAGTTTTTTTTGGACATTTTCATGGTTTGAAGTCGGAAAGATGTGCAAAATATATTTTAACAGAGACAACAGATCTCTCGCTATAAACAACTTCTCGTCTTATAATCACAAAGCATATATGTGTGAGCGTCTCGGCCGCCCAGTTAGGCTAAAACTTGCAGCAAATCAGCAGTGATGCTGTGCAATGGCTCTGATTAGATTGATTTATAGGCCAGACCTATTAAATGTTTCTTACTTCTTAGTTGGTTATTCACCTTAAACTTATTTAGGCTCTAAGCGCTATTTCATCTTACTCAATATAAATTGTACTCATTCATCATTACAAGCATTACGTTATTTTTATTTAGATGAGAAATTATCATTTAACTGTTGGAAGTTCCTTAATTGTTCTTATACACGATTCTGACGAAATGAAACACCATACAAAAGTAAGCATCGCTTTAATTACTCTCTTATTTTTTTCCGATAATTATGTAGGCACATATTATATCTGCATATTGATGTAAATTTTTTAAAGTTACATCCAAGAAAAATTGTATCAACGAAATAATTTTTGCGAGGCTAAAATCATGTATAAATATCATATGTCATCATACTCAATTTTGACAAAATGATTCGTATGTTAAATGCTTTCAGGAGATATCTGACTGGTTTTTGAGGGACAATACATATACAGTGGATGATTTTTTTTGACGAAGGATCAAATTCTGCGTCATTTTTCTCGTCAATTTACGTACCCCTCGATTGCCGTTTTCTTACTGTGCGAAAAATTCAAGACAACAGTAGTCTAGAAATCAAAGAGGTTTACAATATTGCCAAAGATCGAGAATTGATAAATAGTCACTTTGGAGTTTGGGATGAGATCAGTGGATTAAGGAAAAGTAATTTGTCTTTCTGTCAGCGCAGAAATGATCTTCAAGGACAAATAATTCGCATCTCAACGTTCAAGGTATATAGTTTTGAATTATATAAAGAAAAAGAAGTAAAAAGTCTTCGCCTTATAATTAACTTACAGTTACACTAGTCTGCCATCGTAATTTTTTATAATTTTTATGTTGATTCTTGATATTAACTCTGATAAAGGGTCAAACATTTGATATTATTCAAACCGATTCTTCTGGTAATATAACAGGAATAACAGGAATCTTCGGAACAATGATTCCAATTCTTGAGAAGAATATGAACTGCAGGTAAGCATTTTCGTTGAAGCTGGAGGTTGCTTGCTTGCCTGAATAAGTTAACCCAAGCTTCGTTAATTCTTTAAAAAATATGTTGTGAATAATAAATACACGTCAAATAGTAAATACACACATGATACCCATTACAGACAGCTAATAGCTTCAAAATCGCTGTTACAGTGCTTGTCGTGATAAAAAAATAATAGATAAGATTTAAAATAACACATAAAGTGAAAATTGGTCGTTTGCAGTATAAGGTTTACGGCAATCGCAACGTCTCCAGGCTCCTTACAGCCAAACGGATCATGGTCTGGAGTAACGGGTATGCTTGACAGAAAAGAAATCGATCTCTTATTATCTGCAATTCACATTTCCTCGGAAAGATTGGACGTACTTGAGTTTATCTCCCCGATTTTTTTCACCAAGTACGTACATTTTAAGTTACAGAGTATGTTCTAAGGAAATGTACACATTTGTGTACATCAAAACAGTTAAAAATTCATTGGAAAAAGTCCATGTTGTGTTATTATTACTTCCTTTTTCTCTACTTAATTTATTTTATTTTCCTGATGCAAAGTAATTTACTTATTAGTTAGCTTTTTATTTGAAACCCTGAATTTATCACCATAAAAAACTTTACTTTTTCACGTTTACACAATCACTCGGGTTTTGCTTCGCTTCGCCCTCCAACCTTAAGGAGGTTCTTTCATGAAATTATTGTAAACAGACTGACATCTTAAAATTTATCGTTACACGAACTTAATCCAAATATATCGACAGAAACGCAGCACACATTGTCATTCATGCCTATCCATTTAATACATGGACACCCAATTTTTTCGGGAAAAATAAGACTGGATTCGTGTTCAGCGACCTCGAAAACATAAGAAACAACTGAAATTAGCCATTAGTATTGTCGTCGTCACTGTAGGGTCATTTTAGGGGTTGCTCCCGCTCATCTATAACGTAACAAACCTTTTTTTAGATTTACAACTGCCCATTTATGATTTTACTACTGCTTATTTCTATTTTGCAACTAACCTTTTGGTCACAGCTACCCCTTAGAATATACTCTGTAGAAGTTATACTTTGTTGTAGAATGTAAAATTGTTAGTATTATGAGAATATAGTGTGGATAATCAGAGAAGAACGTGAGACATCAATGGCAGACTAAATAATGAAGATAAACTCATACAGGTACCATATTGTAATAAAGAAATCCTACGACACAGTCACTAAATGGACTGCGTACGTGAATCCCTTTTCTTCTGGAATTTGGATAAGCTTCATGCTTGTATTGACAATCTCCAGTATAGTTACTGTGGTTAGCTCCAAGATAGCGTCAAAACGGGCCCTAATAATTCAGGAAGTCGAAAGCTTTTCATTTTTTCATACGTTTTTCCATGCGTTTGGTGCTTTCTGTGCCCAAGGTAACGATAAATATGGTTGTAATCGTTATGATTACATGAATATCTCGTTATAAATGCATTTGTCACAGCATAACTTTTTGTCCATTCCAGGGTACGATCCCTTAAATATTGACACGAAACGAATGATAAATTGGATTATTCACGTTGCTGGTTACGTAATTTTGGCATCTTATTCGGCCTTCCTCATCAGCTACTTGGCAGTCAAAGTGTACTATACGCCCTTTCAGACGATGAAAGGCATGTTAGAAGACGGAACTTACAAACTAACTGTACTAAAAGATGGCTATGACTACAGATTCTTTCAGGTTTGTCTCTCTATTTCATATAACCAAAAGTCATAAAATATCAATAACTTTTGATTCGCCTTGTTTCTTCTCCGCTAATCGACATTTTATGCTGTATAGACTTCATCAGATGTCACAGTAAAAGAAATCTTTAATAAGATTTTAGTTGACACGAATATGTTACCAGGAAATATCTTGGAGGGTTCCAAAACTTGTGCTGGAAAGACAAATACGCTTACATGACCGTAGACATATTCATAACATTAACGAAGCAACACATAACCTGCATAATTGAACCCTTGGCCCCGATGATGCAGTCAAGTATGGCAATGCCTGTTCAGCGCGGCAGTCCATTTCGTCGTCTAATTAATTACAAGTATACACAGACTGCTTAAAATATATTGCTTGCTATAAATGTATGAAAACCTTGAAATATTCTTTCACGAACTAAAAATAGTTACTTTTAATATTGTTCAACTTAACAAAATTAAACAAAAATTAAATCAATAAATCAAACTAATTTAAAGATTTAAAATTCTTATTGATGTAAGAATAGGTCAAGGTCTTTAAGTTACTAAGTAAAAAGGTTGAAATATATTTAATGAATTATTTTTCATAATTAGATTTTCTTCTATATAATACTCTGAAAACTTAAAAACATAAGCTTGGATAATTAAAACACTTAATTCTGAAATAATTAATAAACTTTGTCTTAATAATATTAAAAACAGCATAATTATTCTTAATCCAGACCCAGTAGAAGAAATTAAAGTTACTAATAAATGTCCTGCAATTATATTAGCTATTAACCGAACCCTTACAGTTCCGAAACGAATAATATTTCTCAAAGATTCAACAATTACTATAAATGGTATTAAAATATTTGGAGTTCCTTGAGGAACTAAATTAATAAATGATTTATATTATTAATTCATTCCAAGATTATAAATAATATTCATAATCTTAATGATACAGTTAATCTCATTGATAAATGACTTTATCTAGTAAAAATATAAGGAAATATTCCTATAAAAGTATTTAATAAAATTATTAGAAATAAACTAATTAAAATAAATAAATTTATCATATTAATTTTATTCAATGGTAATTTAAATTCTAGATTTAATAAATTAATGATATTTATAAAAATTTATATTATTAGAGAAGAAATTAATCAATATATTAAAGGGAAAAATAGTATAATATAAATTCTTCTTAATCAAGTTAATGACAAATTTATTGCAGATGAAGGATCAAAAATTGAAAATAAGTTATTTATTATTTATTTAAGTATAAAATTTTATTATAATTTAATCTTTTAACTTTTAAGAAACTTAATTTATTAATGAAATAAATTATTATTATAATAAAAATCAATAAAATTAAAAAATATAAATTTAATGATAATCATACTATTTTTTTGAGGTACCAAAAATTATTTATTAGAATTACTTAAATTTGACAAATCTATATTATACATATTAACTAAATTTTTTTATTTAATATTATAGAAATGATTTTTTAAATCATTGACAGTGCAGCGTACAACCCAATATTATTACTTCAAATGGTTTAAATATTTGTAATTCAAGTTATAACATTTTTAAAATTGTTTGATTCTAAAACAATTGGTATGCATCTATGATTAACACCGCAAATTTCTGGACATTGACCATAAAATAATTCAGGAGGATTTTAATTTATTCTAATTTGATTTAAACATCCAGGAATAGCAACTACTTTTATTCCAATACTTGGAACAGTAAATGAATTAATTACATCTATTGAACTAATTAAAAATCGTAAATTTAAATTTATAGGAACTACTAAGTAATTATTTACATCTTTAAACTTAGGGAAAGGGGGATAAGTTGGGTAGACGCGTACAAAAAACTCCGATGTGAGTATACTTTGAAATTAATAATACAAATACAAATACATCAAAAAATTTGTACGACTATGTCTTGGAAGTAAATTCTTAATTCTAAAAGAAATAAAGAGTTTTAATTTTTGATCATTTTTTTTTTACAATCTTATGATAAATGATTGATTGTCAAATGACTTTTAATTCGTTGTGTGATTGGTCGAGACTGGTCAAAAGTGGGTAAATTTTTAAATAAGTTCTTAAAAAATGAATAAAAAGTTTGAAATTAATAAAAATTATGACTGTACGTTATAATAATTTTGTTGTTCTTTAAAAATCATGAAAATTAGTATGTTCGATTAAATTGTTGGGGGTTGGCACGCAGGGGGAGAAGCCCCTTAGTCTCTTGAAAAAATGTTTTGAATTCTCGTGCTACGCACTCGTGTACTCAACTGGTACTTACTCGTTCCCAGCAATTTGGCCACTCGTGCGAGTCAATCACTGTACTATACTCGTGTGAGAATTCATATTCTACGCCCTTGTCACGCATATAAATATTTTCTACTTCCTAGTTTAATAAATAAATGTTTCATTTTATAAATTTTTTGTATTTAAATTTTTTTCTGGACAAATGGTTTTATGAGGTTGTTTTTCCGTTTTTATGACTTCTTCCATGCACAGAACTTTATTAATGGAGAAACTTCATAGAAACACACACACATACACATATATATATATGGGTCATTATTTGTCAAGTGACGACCCCATGCTGTCAAAATTATATTCAGCCAATCAAAACCATTTTGGGCTTAAAATGAGGGTATAAGCTCATAGTTTTATATGCTGACGGGCTTTTTTCCAGAAGTCATTTTTAAAATCCAATATGGCGGCTAAAATTGAGTGTAAACCACGTCTTAGCTTAAATAATGATAGTAAAAAATATATTAAAGTACTTTTCATGGAAGTATATCGGTATGTACAGGTTACTGTTGTAAAATCTAATGTTAAGTTTAAATTTGTATTTTAAATGTCAACCATAACCCCAAAAATAACCTCGAAATCACGTGTAAATCCAACCTTTTCGGTATCACGTAAACAAAATATTGAATACTTGCGACTAAATGATACTATTAAAGGTATTGATAGTAAGTAGCTCATTCTAATTTAAAAAAATAATATCTTTATTGGATTTCATTGTCTCCATAACCTAAAAATCGAGTAAAATTCATTTTTATGAGTATCAAGTACATAGTATACGAAATATTAAATATTATCTGATACAGTATACTAAAATCAATTTATTGACTGATTTATAATAAAATTGACACGCTATTCTACACCGTTGTGTTACTAACCTTCAAAGTTATGTATTAATTTCGTTTTGTAAAGAATGACATAAAAATATCAACGGAACACCAAAAAAATTTATGAGAAATAATTTTATCAAAATTAGTGTGCGATTTCAACTGATTGCTTTCCTAACCTTAAAAATCAAGTACTATTTACATTTCATAGATATGAGGGATATACAAAATAATCAGTCTTACTTAGAAATAAAATAAAAAACAAACCGTAAAATATTTTTGTTAATAGTATTGGGTTAATGAAAAGCAGTGGTATAATTCAAAGGGCTATTGCTAATATGTCGTTTGTCCAACAGTCTGAGGTCAGTTATTTAAGTGTACTTACGCTACGAAACTTAAAATATCTACTAATTCTTTATTAATTTTAGGCAAATGACTACGTGACCCCCGTTGAAATTTCTGACATTTTGCCTCTTCTTCTGGTTATTCTAGGAGGCTGCCTGATTGGACTTTTACTACTTTGTTTAGAGAAAATTCATGTATTATAATTACTTTTGAAACAACCGATTAAAATAAGCAAAACATATTGATTAAAGTAGAAATAGGTATATGTCGAAAAAAATAGACATGGTTATGTAACTATATACTTAGCCGTTTTACAGGGTTAGTACCTGATACCATCCAATCCTTGGAGTGAAATCGTATCTTTTCCAGCAAAAGCAAACTTTTTGTACTCATCACATGATTACCATTATCATTATAATTGCTTTTAGCATTAATACTGTAGTTATTTTTATTGCTAGCATTGATATTGTTATTACCGTCAGTATTTTAATTTTTTAAGAATATGAATACGTGTTATTGGCGGGCTCTTGTTCATGGCGCTCTTCGTTCGTTCAAATACTATAAGTTGCAGATAAATGTATCCTATAATACTGCAATACCAATTTTTTGATGATTTTCCTCATTTTGTTTGTTTGTATATAATCCATGTATAATATTTTACTTTCTGAAATTTTTAATCCACTGAAAAATTGAAAGATAGAAAAACAATTTCAGTCAAGTTTTGCAAAAAATTGAGTCGATAGTCTGATTGTCAGTACATGGATCATTCTACGAAAAACGGCATATTTCTGAGGTTGAAATGGCTTTAGTGAAATCATCTTAAAATCGTGATTGCAGCGCTACTACTGAAAATTTAACTTTGCCCTTGCACTCATATCATGTACTTATCATCTCTACTAGGATACACGGCATTATCCGCGTCGATGATTGAACAATACGTGAAGATACACTGCGATTTGGACAAAAAAAACAGCGTTACGGGATCTCAGTAAATAATCGTAAAATCGTAATTGCAGCGCTCTGAATGAGAATTACACTTCAGCGTTGCACTTACGTTAATAACTTTTTACCTACCATCGTATGCTACCCTATTCGAGTCGATTCGACAACCCTACGCAAATATATACTATATTCTTTAGCGTTACGGGTTCTTAGTTTTTATTTTAGAAATACTGACTTCCCGAATTCGTAAGCCTGTTACACCAGCTAGTCGTGATAGAAAAAAGTAAAAAAATTTCTGCAATATCCTCAATCTCCGTATAATACAAAGTAGTTAAATTGGAGTATCCAAGTACGACGATATCAACGTGCGAGAGCATTTTCCGCGCCAATGTCAAATTTCTGAGATTTCGGTCCCGTAACTTTGGCATCCCAGTCTTGGATACAATCTTTTTCGGCTCTGAAAAGTGCATGCAAATGTTGCTTACGTCAATACCTTTGAAATTGTGTGCCGCAGAAAAAATGAAAAAGCCGTATGTAGCTTCCGAGCGTCGTGAAAAGTGAACATTTAGGAGTGGGACACGAGCCCGTATAACGCTAATTTAGCTCCTTTTTTTCGTGTAAAACTAAAACAATACACTCTAATGATCTGATTTATGTTGTACCATCAGCAGAAAAATACTATTGATGCATTAAAAACGTTTTCAGATCGAAATCTCATTACACGACGTTGTAACCGAACGGGACATGAAATAGACCGTTTTTGGTAGAATGATCCATGTATATAGAATTACATAGATGCAACGATTCAATTTAATGAATGGCGGTTCAGCGAGACTCTAATCTAATATTATTATTCCATAAAAATGTAGGTCAGACAATAAACATTTGTTCCATCGATTTAGGTGATATGATCAATTTTTTTTCCCAAGTCCGAAGCAAATTGGAATGTCGTTGTAAAACAAATTACATACATTGCACAGTGTTTGAATTCTGCTGTCACTCGTTTGATCAGTAAGAACTGTTTTCAAATTTGCACTATTAACATAATCGGTAGGATAATACGTTTAAGCATAAAAATAATATGCTGTGCCCTGGGGCTTTAGCGTCAACTGATGGATAAGACATTTAACATATAGGAGGAAATATTACATCGTAATATCTTGTGAGTTGGAAAAAGGTACCTCAGTTTTAAGTTCAAGAATAATATCCTTGATTGTAAGTTTGAAAACAGTACTGTTATGGGTTTTTGCTAAATAAAGAACTATTTTGAAAGTAAATTTATGAATTTTAATGGTTTATTTTTACCAAACGGCATTTTGACCATTGAAAGTTAAAAAAAAAAACAATCTACAAAATTTGAAGTCTTATTAAAATCGTATGGTTTGTACTTTTGCCAATGCTAATACCAGAATTTAGATTTGATTTGAGATATTCGGTTGATCGCACTGTCAACGTTAACTTCATTTTTTTTAATACTATTTTTTGACCGTTTTTTTTAAACCTGTTTCCGCGTCTGTCATTTTCACCGAAAATTACGTTTTTTTGCCTAAAACTGTTTTTGTTAATTGGCGTCGAAGAAATATTTATCAAGCTCAAAAAAGTGTTCACCATAATCTCTGCAATTTAGTATCCTTAAGTAATCATACTAATTTCACCGTATTTAGTTTTTTTTACGAAACGTTGTGGACTGACTTTAATTATTCGCAACAATGTTTTTTGTTTTTTACACTTGCATTCCACGATTTGTTAAAACTATTTGTATTCTATTTTCGTTTTAAATTGAAAAAGTCATTTAAAATTTATCAAAACAAATCATTGTACCTGGACTACACGAATTATAAAATTCTGTAGGTGACCCTGCAGGATACTTACAGCTGCAGTATTTCTATCTGCAGTTTTAACTTGTTTTCATGCATAAATTACCGTTATAAATAAAACGTTAAAATATAACAGTAGTCTTGGTGGATGTTATTATCCGTTATCCGTATGCCATCGCCAAAACTGGGGTTCTACAGTAAGTAATTTTACTAAATTTTCAAAAAAATTATGATGCACTGGAAGTTTTTTCTTTGAATCTCAACAGTAATAGGCCTGGGAGTGTTTTCCTTCGATAAAATTTTCAGACAGCATACTAAGGTATTTCTAAAATAATCTGTTGGATAATAACTATTGGATTTAGTCTTAAGACTCGATTGCGGAGTATCCTTTTCTTGATCCTGGAGGCATTCCATATGCAGTTGCTCTGTGCCTTTTATTAGCACACATTCTTAACAATGCTGCACAGATTGACGGAGAAAATTGAATTTCATCAATTAGTAAATTTATTTTTTATTGTTAATTTATTTCTTGTTCTGCTGCGCTGAGACGAGTCTTTTTGACTTCAGAAAACCGATAAAAATGAACAAGGCAACTTAGAAAAGCAAGTATGACGAGATATGAAATACAGAGTACTCGTGTGCCTCAAAAGAGGAACAAATCAAATTTTGGTTCTCTTCTTTGACTAATTTTACAAAAAATAGTTAATTACAAATGTTATTGAATAATAATCACGTTAAATGTATATTTCTGGGTACAATTTTATTAAAAAAAAAAATTAATTTACAATCGTTTTAATCAACTTTCTTTTTCTTTCCTTTCAAATACAATAAGTACATGGAAAATAAATTTTATCCAACGTAATATTTCTACATAAAAGAGGTATTAAGACTGTCATTCAGTAATATTTAAACATGGAAAACGTGAATACTAAACAAAAAGACCATTGCTAAATGATAAAATATTTATTATTCGATAGTTGATGTCGATGCGTTATTAGCAAATACGTCTGATAAATCGTATTTTTCTGGATAGTTTATTCATATAAGTTTTGCTTAACGAGGTTCATCAGGCTCAGAATCAACAGAGGATTCAAAAAAAAGTAATTGTACATACATGCTTTCAATACTGCAGGATCAACAGAGATTTTGATAAAATTGTAATAAAATATTGGAAAATATTCAAATATGGTTTTTCTTTTGAGATTTTGGTTCAAATATTTAAGAATGATCAAACTATCAATAAACATTTCAATAAATTATTTATGATTTTCCTTTGAGATCTCAAATCATACCTCAAGGGTAAAATACAGTCGTGTTCGAAATGTACATATATTATATATATCACCTGATAAACTTCCTTAATTCAACATTCAATTTTCCAGTCAAATTATTTTCATCATATACGAGAAATTATTATGGGCATTGAAGCCCACAAAATTAGGTGCGATTACAAGTGAAACATTATACGTTTTAAAAATCTTAATAACGTATACCATTATTATTTATTTTTCCCAATTTCATTTAAAATACTCGAGCAAACAAGATTAAAAAATTTCAATGATCCACTGATCTTGCAAAATAATTCGTTCTCTCATTTTTTACTTATTTGGAAGGACATGGAAGACATTAAGCTTCCATTATTCCTTAATAATCAAACTTTCAATAGCAATGTTTAATCCTCGATGATTATAAGTATTGGCTACTTACTTTAACGATTCGCCTGCGGTATATATCTACGACCCACATATGGGTCATAAGAAAATAGTTACACAGATATTATACATGCGTAACGCCAGAATAATCCAAAAAGTTTTACATAATTCGTTTTATTGCCGCAGTTAAGAGGTTGGTCAATGAAAAAAAAACGACGTTATTTCACTTTTGCAAATCATTCCTCTTTTCCCTCGTTTGTGCGTATTACTACAAAAATGAGCTGTCTTGAGCAGGTGATATTCAGAAGTGTTGACAATGACGTATGCAACAATGGAGGTCTGCTCTTATACCCAAGAACATTACGTTACGAGCCCAACTTTGTTAAAGTCTTTCAACACATGACTTAAACGAATGATACCTCTACTTTAAATTACCCATTTATAACAAACGCCTTACACGAGATACTTTTTTTGGCTTCATTGAATATTTTCATATACATTTTTTCAAATGTAATACTCGACAGAATCTTCTGTACAATTGTACTTATCCATAAATTTGTAATTACGGAATTCTTTTTGCATTTGTTTTTTAGATTTATGATGAATAATGATCATGATGCATTGGTGTTTGTAATTTAGCACTTTCAAGAGAATTCGTTTCATCAATTTTAATGAATAGTATTGAATTAAAGTGAGATAAACAAAATTTTACTTTAGATCCTTGAGATCCTGAAAAATGGAATGTTTTTTTTATTTCCATGTTGATGCGACATAATTGTAGTTTAATTAAAAAATTCTACAAAAAAAGCTTGGGGTAAAATTAGAACGGACGAATACTTTTAATTTTGATATTTCACATTTCCAAATTTGATTTCAAAGTGTGGATAGAAGAGATCATTGTAATTGTCGATGAAAACAATATGGACTTTTAAAAAAAGTAGGAATTTTATTACGCAGTTAAAATTTGAATTCATAACCTATGGAAACTTAATAATTTCATTTAGAATGAATTAAGATTGATATGAAGGAAAATCATTAAAAAAAATAATGCAGGAGATTGTAATTTGTTATTTATTACTACTTAAACAGTAACATAAAGAATTTATGAAATAGTATGAAAAAAAAAATTAACTCGCCTGTTTCTTCAATAAGGAAGAAATAATCGGAAATACTAAATGGAAAAGACTAAAAGAAAGTGAGGTTCAAAAAGTCGGAGTTCTGTTTCACTAATGTATTGATTATAAAATATTGAAGTCAACATAAAGAACATTAAAAAAAATTAGATCAGCCTTGGCAGGCATTTTATTTTTCTTTGGGTCTACTTAGTACCAAAGGGAATACGTTCTGCCGCAAATTCAACAATCGAGTGTACCTATTAATTACATTTTTCTCGTTTTCGTTTCAACGACTTTGCGTATTGTATACATGATGGTGTGTTTAAAGTATTTATTACAATTAAACTACAATTATTCAAAAGCTCCCAACGCTTCATCGATTGATTACTTTATACCTATATGTGAAAATTCATTAAAATTCAATTAATCTCGAAATAGCCACATATTTATTTTGACGTAAAACACTACTATACACCTAAAATAATTGAAATAAAAAAAAAAGGAAATATATCGTCGTATCGTTGTATGTAAATTTTTTTACGGCAGATGATGTGCACTACGTACTTTGATGTGTACTACTTGTATACATACGACGAAACAGTAAAGCATTGGATGAATATTTTTTTTTCGATTGCAGTGATGAAAAAATATAATGAAAATACAAAACTGTTTATTCAGGTGTCTCGTGGCTCGGAAAAAAGTATGTGGCATCAAGAGTGTCGTACCTTGCCACGGGTTTTCCTTTTTGGATTTTTAAAGGAAACTAAGCGCATACATCTTATACAAAGAACGTTGCAATTTCTTTTGCTCTTTTTCTAAAAAGCCGCAAGAGAATAAGGATTAAAAAGTCAAGAAGCTCCAACAACTGTGTACAAGAAAAAAATCGATCATATGTTACATAAACAAAAATAAAATGGAAGATATAAAAAGTTACCTTCGACATCAAACACAATTTTGCTGGAAGATGCATAGGTTTGTAAAGAAATCAAGGTAGTGTTATTGTTTAATTGTACGGAAGAAAACATTAGTTGCCTTAAAAAAAAATTAACATAGAAACACAAAATATTTTTTTACCATGAATTTCTTTAGCTGGTGTGCTCAGTACGTTTTTGTGTTGGCAAAACACCAATGTGCACAACGGAAAATCAGCCTATGAAGGCAGTCTTTACGGATACTTGTGAGTATTTTTTATGACGATCCTCAGAACATCTTTAAACTGAATTTTATCATCTTCCTTTTTATTTCTATTTATTTACCCAGATCGAACGACTAATCTACTTTAAAGTAAACAACTATTCAACAGCCCTCTAAATATTCAAACCTCGTTTTCTCTTAGCTTCCATCGCACATTGTACACACTTCACGTATAAATTATTGGGCTCACTAAAGTACACCGCAATATATACGAATAATTAAACATACAATTACAGAAGCCTTTTTTTTATCGAATAAATGTCAACGTCAACATATTGTGTTTCACGCTTCTTTGTTCTTTAATAAAAAATTTCAAATCAAAAGTCAAAATACATTTATCAATGATTTATCAGTAGCCCAAAACTGTTAAAAAAAGAGAAAAGAAAAAGGAGAATTACAATGATATTTATCGTCCAGAATTAATGTTGTACATCATTGTTTTTTCATGGATGGCGTCGCACAGGTGTTTTATTACTATTTTTTTTATTTTTTATTTTTATTATTTTTTTTTTTAACATATTGCTGGTTTTAATGTTTTTTGTTTGGTGAAATTTAATGAATGTACTTGTAGCAGTAGTTTCAATTACTCTTTCTTACAAGAATCCGAGAGTCTTAGAGGAGATGCTGGTTGTGGTATTGGTGGGTAGTGGTGGTGGCGGTAGTAATGGTTGGTGACAGAGGACATGCAGGGTCGTAGTTGTTGAAGAAAAGAGAGAGAGATGGGGCTTAAGAGCCCAAGTGTCGTGTGCGTACGGTACTGGTCGCACGGGAGTTTCACTTCTTTTTGTTTTTGTTATTGGCGCCACGCGGTGGCGTGACCGGTCGGCCGGCGTTCAGGCCACCGTACGTGAATTTCCTCTTATCGGCTGGCTTCAGGATTTGGAAGCTGCACATCAGCGTCTCGTCCACCGACATCATGGCGCCCGCGTTATCGAACTCGCCGCAGTAGTTCGGCGCAGAGAACAACGTCACGAGCTGTCGTTTCGCGAAGAACTCGTAGCCGTCTTCAACCACCTGCAAAGAGATATGCGAGTGCGTTATGTATATAGCTCGTGTGAGAGAACAACGGGATAGCATCGTCACCAGCGTACGCGGATGTTAATTATTGTCGAGTATTCAATTTTAAGATCTTGACAGACTTCCAATCGGCGTTTAACGCGCGTCGAGGTTGCGGTGAGAATATATAGCCTCGTATTTTTGGCCGAACAAGATCATGTGATAAGCTATTCAACTACGAATATTTCAAGCTTGATCAAAAAACGTTTTGTATTTTTATATTCAAATGAAATAAGGTCTCTCTACTGTACTTTGAATTCTGTACTTGCTTTTTATGAAATTTCTTGGTTCATTGTTACATGCGTTGTAAAAAGATACAACCAAAATCAAGCACATGTGTGAAAAAAAATAACAGTTCTTTGAGCAGTATAAATATTTATACTTTCGAAGTTAAGTAACCATTACTGCATCAGCATCGTTGTATTAGAAATGTTGCGCTAAAAAATTACTTCATAGACGTCAAATTTACAAGATTTAAATAATAGTTATACATAAGGAAAGAAGATACGACGTAAATTAAATTCGATGAACAATTAATACTCTGAATAAAAAATAATAAACCATATTGTTTACCTGATGCGCACGACAAATAAGGTCGAAATCATGCTTGTGAAGGAATTTGGCGACAACCTCGGCGCCAAATGTGAACGAGACACCGCGGTCGTTCTCGCCCCATCCCATCGTGTCTTTGTCTGGATCGGACCAAAGAAGATCGCAGAGCAGGCCTTGATCAGGCACGTCGGTGGGTCGCATAATACGCCTGATTTGTTCCATACTCTGAAGATCAGGGCTCAAGCCACCGTGGCAGCAGAATATCTTTTCGTCCACGATTGCCGCTACTGGAAGGCAGTTAAAGCAGTCTGTGAAGGTTTTCCACAGTTTTATGTTGTAGCGACGCTTGCCTGAAAACAAAAAAGTTTTTTAAAATCAATCATGTTTTGTTTGTTTGAAGTTCGTACAATAATATTAATTTTAGAACTTTTAAATGGTTAGGTAGTCACTTTTTCGGAATAAACGACAAAAATTTAATACAGTTTGAATTACTTTAAAATAATTATACTGCCAAAACTTAACCATCATATTGTAGAAAAAAAATTAAGGAGTTTGAAATCGATTGGCATGACAAAAAATTTTTTAAGCAAAGTAGACAATTATCAACCTACATTCATCGTAAAACCCATATATTCTGTTGATGGACGCGCACTCGTGATTCCCTCTGAGCAGGAAGAAGTTCTCAGGGTACTTGATCTTGTAAGCGAGAAGGAGACAAATCGTTTCTAACGACTGCTTTCCTCTGTCGACGTAATCACCCAGAAAGAGGTAATTACTCTCCGGCGGGAATCCACCGTACTCGAACAGCCGCAGCAGATCGTAATATTGTCCATGAATGTCACCTGTAAATACACAATGGAAGCTATTACGTTCATGCTCTTATGCATATATCTGTAACCGATGACAGCAGGCAGTTGACTTATTGTCATAAATGACGATTGTTTTATCTACTTATTAATCAATTGCTAACTATTTTTATTGGAATTTTTATTTCATTGAAAATTGGTGATTAAAAGATCAAGAATAAAAAAATTATGAGGAAATCTTACCGCATATCTTCAAGGGCGCTTCTAGCTCCAAAAGGATGGGCTGTGATAGAAAAATTTCGCGGGACTTGAGGCATAGGCCTCGAATTTCTGTTTCTGTCAGCTGAACATTTTTGCCTGGTCGCGCTCCTCGGACTAAAATTGAAAATGAAAACATGTTATAAATATGTATTGGTCATTCAAAAATAAAACTGTGAAAATAAATGACATAATTTTCATGTGCATTTGTTCATCGACCTGAATAGAGGTAATTTATTATTTCAACACAGATACCAGAACAGTTTACGTTTATTTCTTATATGGTTCTTCAATCAAGACTGAAAAAATTTATTAAATAGATTATTGACGAAATGAATTAAAACTTTTATTGTGATGGCAAATTCTACAATTTGACATATTTAAAGTAATACATGCTTACATTAATATTTAACTGCCAATTGTAAGGCTTAAACTTGAAGAGTAGCAGTTGAATATATATACTGTAAATGAGTCATCTATTACACGCAAAATATACGTGAATGTATATATGTAACGAAAACATTTATCATCAAACTTGGGAAAAACATAGGAAAGAAGAGATAAGGAAATAACGTATGTAACAGTGAAAAAATAAGTTACTCTACATATAAGTAGAACACAATCAATAACAAGGAAACTTATAAGCCAATCACCAAGTACATAATAAAAAAATGAATCGAAAACCTTTTGCAAGTACAAGAAAACCTAAGTAATCAATTATTTTATACTTCTTGTTTTGACTCTTAACTTATATATTTGATACTGGATTAGACGTATGGATAAAGAATTTTTTTTTTTAAAGACAATATATTGATATATTGTTGAGTGTTTCGTATTTATTTAATCTTTAGTGTGATGTCATAATTACTTCATATACCGATGTGAATAAAATTTTAATAAAACAGGGCCATAAAATAAATGATGATGTGCTCCATTTTTACTATTACATCACCATTTCGCTTTTGTTGCTCTTTTCATCCCAATTCTTTGACATACAAATTGAAAGTCATTAAATTTCTTTGAAGAATGTTTTATCATTACTTAACAGTCATATAATACTTAAGTCGAATTAAAATATTGCTCAATAACTTAGGATTTAATTGTTCCCAGAACTAGAATTTGCTTCAAAAATGAAAGTTCAAGTAGATGAAAAAAATAAAATAAAATTGTACAATTTATTGTCATCTGTGTTATATCATCATTTTTTTACATTCGACCCACAAGCTCTTCTATTTACAGCTCAGAATTGTATGTACGATCTTTTCTACAAGCTTGCACTTGCTCTAACCATCATTGACAGCTAATGTTCAAATAGTCTCACACAGTCTTTCTTCAACCAGAAGAAACTAGATCTATAATTGCAAGATGAAGAGATTAGAAATAAACTATCCACACAACCACTCGAGATGATATTGCTTTCCACTCTCCCTAGCTACTCTCATGCCTACCCTCCCTAATATATCATTATCAGCATCTTACATGGACGATGTTAACAAGCTCAAAAGTCTAGACATACGTAAACAAAAGTTATCAGCAGCAGTCAGCAAACTATCGATGTGTACGGAGTTATACGTAGGTGTACTATTCACGAAGACATAAAGAGATCTGTGCCGATGAGAGAAAACTTTCATCTCTAGCTACAGTCAGCTTGTGTGGATAATGGATAACTAGTCCACCTAATTAATATACATGATCCTCGCGGTACTTTCCCTTGCCATAAATTTCGAAAACTGCTTATAATTGGCTCTGATGCTATGTCTAAAGTGTTCTCCGAAAAATCGTGCAAAAATGAACACAAGCAAGCACTTCTTGTGCTCCAGACACACGGCGTTTGACCGACTGCGAGCCCGCCAGGCGTCTCCATCAGTCTGATCAGACATTTGTGAATATCAGGGATCCTATTGTATTATCGTAACTTAGAAGTATACGATATATTGGGAGTCGGAATCATCAAGTTTGGATCGTTATGCAAATAGTATATGCTACTAGCACAGCTCTCATATATCTTACAACAATACACACAACGTATATATATATATATGCATACGTATTAAATTCAAGTGCACATAATAAGTCATGTGTGCATGCATGCACCGAAAACGGAGCACGAGCGAGCGAGACGGCGACACAAAAGTCGCACTCTCTCCCATCGTAAGATGAAGCGAGCTCTCTCGAGCGGGGCGCGTGCGGAGCAAAAAAGATGGAGAGCGAGGATGATGATGATGATAAGCTCTCCACACTCTCGCAAAAGAGCGCACACCCTTGCTCGGAGAGTCTCCGCTTCGGAGGGCTCCGAAAGAGCGTTTTTCCCCTCATCAGAGAGGCGCGCGTATTCTGGGGGGAAAGGGGAGAGAGAGGTTAGGAGCTATGGGTCTCGGGACGCAGAGAAGCACTCTGCACACGACGATATCATGCGAATGCAGGGTACACCAAGACGCGAGGGGGGGGGCTTACCTTCCAAGAGCCGCGCTATAATGTTGTCGATGTTGAGTTTGTCGGTTTCAGACATCGGACCGGTCCGCCGTTGGCTGGCTCCTTGTGCTCGTGGATGACGCGCGTCGTCGTACTCTCGCACTTGTACCACAGTCCCACAGACTCTCTCTTCCTGTACGTGTGTGCTCCCCCTCTCTCTCTCTCTCGTCTACTGGTGTCTACTCTTGATTTTATATTCGATGTGTGCGGTTAGGAGGTGCAGTGGGAGAGCACCAGGTCCCTATTGCTTCCGAGGAGATGATGTCGAGAGAAATCGCACGGTACTCTCGGTCTTCCACTAGCCGTCGACGGACTGTAATAAACACTGTACACACACACACACACACACACACACGTGCACGTATCTCCTTTATCGGTGTATATATTCAGAGTATTTGCTGCTGATGCTAAGTATATACTTGTGCGTGATGATGGCCTGAAGTACAACTTTTAATGAATAAACGCTCGCACCTTATCGCCAGCCCGGATAACGCCTCGAGGTTGGGCTGTTACGGTGTTATTGTATGTACAAATGGGTTGATTGAGCGTGTTCCGCAGTTCGCACACCCGCGCCGCACACCACACCGCACCACACGACGATCTTGTATTCGCAATCACAACTCCACGCAGGCTGCACGCACGAGAGTGACGAGCGAGAGAGCGAGAGGCAGAGGCGACGACGGCGACGTCAACAGCGGCGGGACAGGCGAGCCAAGGCGGGCGGCGGCACTAGGTGGAGACTCCTGCACCACCGTCTGCCACCGTGCAGGGCTGTGTTCCGCAAACAGTGACATCAGTATAAGTCCACGGGAGTGCAAAAGAGACAGCATGTCATGCTGTCTCTTTCGCACTCACATGATATACCACTGGCTTACTGCTGTCACTGTTTGCGGAACACAGCCCAAGATGGGCAGTTTAGTTTAGCCGTTGAGCACTGGCGGCAGAACGGTTCGCTAGGGGAAGGGGACCTGTGCTAGGGATAAACGATGGACGCCACGCGGGACGAATTTGCAATGTTTGCATTTTTATGCATCAAAAAAGCCTGATGTCGAATGTCGAACTTGATGAATTTTTTCCTGCATGCATGTACAAGGTACGGTATACACCAAATGTTATGCATAGGAATATAGGTTAAAAAGTTTATAATGAGTGTTTGTATGTATGTAATACATTTTTTATAAAATTACAGCAATTGTCGGGATTTTCGATAATTAACTTCATTCCGCGCGGAGTTAAGTACTTACCACACTTACGGCACAATTGTAGATTGCAGATAAACTACCATGGGCACTTGAATTTATCAAAAACGCACAAAGGCCGAGAAGAGTATATTTTTATCCTGCCATCATCCGTGAAACGGGTAAGCATACATTTTTGTGATCCTCCAAGTATTTCATATATTCATACTATGTTCGTGGAAGTTATTGTTGCAAATAATTTTAGACAAAACTAAAACTTGTTTTTTTTTACTTGAATTTCATCAAACTTTTTCGAAGATTGTGCACGTACGTTTGGGGAACAGGAATGCGCTTTTTTAAAGTTTTGGTAGCCCTGCTGAGCTGAGGCACCTTAAATACAAATGGCGCCATGTACAAATGTCAAATTCAGACTGGGAAAGTACCCGAAGCTGAGCCATCAATTAAAAAAAAAAATCAAACTTTTAATATTATTATTAAGTATCCCACGGGTGGTAGTGCGTAACTTTTGGGAAAGATTTTTTGACTAAATTTTGTCCACTGCACGTGCGCAGAAACCAATTTTCGTCTAAAAACTAAAAGTGGCAAAAATCTGGACAAAATCAGTCAAAATAAGTTACGCACTACCACTCCTGAGCCAACTATCATTCTTCTCCAACTATATCATTCATAGTATAGTAAATAAGCCGGAAAATACTGTAAAATGTGGAAAAGTTGCTGACAAGCACCGTATAGTATCCCTACTAACCTTCGCCTCAGGAGAAAAAATGAATTAAGGGGGTGATTTTAAACACCCCAAAGCCCCCCGTAAAGTAGCTCTTTTGTTAAAATGTAATAAATAGATATTTTGCCTAAAAAATTTGCTCTAGTGGGTTTTTTGGGTCGCTGATTATGAATCCGACGTCCGAATTGAGCAAATACGGATGGTTTCACCCTCCCACCTCCCGAAAGCACCCGAAAAAGTTGCTGTTGTAAAATTTTATAAATCAATGTTTTACCACGAAAATGTGCTCTAGTAGGTTTTTTGGGTCGCTTATGAATTCGACGTCCAAATTAAGCAAACACGTATGGTTAACCCCCACCCCACCCCCTGAAGCACCCCAAAAAGTTGCTGTTGTAAAATTTGATGAATCGATGTTTAACATTGTCGAGTGTAGAAATTGCGCCTCTGTGTGGAAAAAAACCACTTGTTATTTACCGGGAGTTTTGAAATTCCCTCTATTTTGTGCGAAGTACTCTACAGTCGGGGTGTGTTCCGAAATGCAAGCTCGCTGGTTAAATGGCAACACCGGAAGGAGCGGGATTTTCAAATTTTAATCATTTGTAGAAATCCGTCTGAAAATGGCGTTTCAATACGGTTTGATTACAGTCAATGATTGGATTTGAATATCCCGCTC
The DNA here is from genome assembly GCA_030522625.1 of Copidosoma aretas. NCBI lineage: Eukaryota > Metazoa > Arthropoda > Insecta > Hymenoptera > Encyrtidae > Copidosoma > Copidosoma aretas. The sequence continues at coordinate 21,793 of JAPYYV010002043.1, forward strand.
CTTCATCCGGTGTTGCCATTTAATCAGCGAGCTTGACTTTCGGAACACACCCTTCGGTAAGGCCGCGGTCACATGGAGCGCGTAACGCGTATCGCGTAAAATTATAGGATCAGGGAAGGTTAGGTTCTTACGCCTACGTGAAAAAATGTATTGTCGTGCACAT
>JAPYYV010002044.1:0-21955 GCA_030522625.1 Copidosoma aretas
CTCAGAGTACAGATGAATGTGATAATCACGGAACAATAAGCACATGCACAAGATAAGTACACGATACGGGAATTTTGTGCACGTAGTTACTTATAGTGTGCATGTACATACGTGGTACATATGATTCACTCGTTCCGCTTTCACACGTTAAAACGCTGTTTAGTAAGCTGTAATGATCTAAACTATTATATTTATATATACAAAAAAAAAAAAACTACCGCGACTGACGTATAAGTACGCTATGTGGACTATTAAAGGTTTTGTAATGTATATTTACAAGTACATTTTTGGTTTCCATCGGCTGGCTATAGTCTGTTTTAGCTGCTGCGGCTGTTGCTGCTAGCAATCTTTTGTATACCTATATATACATATATGCGCCGTAGATTAGTGCGCATGCTAGCAGGGATAAAAAGTCCTACTTTTAAGCAAGATATCGGGGACAAAAGTGCGTACTTTTGCCCAGAGTATGATAAAAAAATAATAGCCTAATCATGACAGGCAGGACAAAATCTATCGATTTCAGTTTTTTAATTATTTTTTTAGATTTTTCCCAGTCCGTACAAGCGAGTTAAACACAGTGTGCTTGAGCGAAAAATGCGCCGCACGCGCAAGGTAGCCCAATCTCGCTGGACGCGCCCATATACGGAAGCCTAAGGTGGGCAAGGTAGGCATGAATTTGGGAATAAAAAAGGAGAGAAAAAGGGGAAAAAATAGATTCAGATTTATACGGGAGATTATTCATGAGAAAATATAAAATATTCATGTATGTAAATAACGCACAACAGTGAAGATTAAAAGTTTAAAATTATGTTATGCGTTATAAATTATAATATGATGTAAATGTAAAAAGAAATTCTAACATGTTGTTACTGGCAATACAATCAATTACATAAGTTTCTCTATTGAAAATAATATTAGTACTAATATAGAAGAATAAAATTTTGTTAATAGTTAAGAAACAAAAAAAAGAAATGTAGAAGTACATAAAAGTCTGTATAAGAAATACAAAAATTATAAAATAAAAAATTCACATTTAAAAATGTTAAGCAAGAATGTCAAAATGATATCTTATTATAAACTAATATCCATAATTGATTCTAAAATGATCAAAAATAACAAAAAAAGTCTCATAACTGTTTCTGTAATAAAAATGAATGTGTAAATATTGTATCCATATACATATGTATCACTATTAACCTTAATCACCTATTAGAGTCAATATTCAATTATTAACAATTATTTGATAAATCAGTAAACTTATTTCATATATTGTTTCATATATTGGCTATGTTCGTTCGAATTATTAGAAAATTTTTATTAAGATCGCTTTGGTTATCTATGTTTCTGCGCATATATGTGTATTAAAACATAAACTTTTGTATTTATTATTCAGGCATGGGAATAATATTGAAATATGGGGGTTGGTGCGCGGAGCACTAGTAAATATATATATATATATAGCTGTACAAGGGAGACGATTCATCTGCATAGGCAATTATTTGTAAAATTTAAATTAATTTTAATAAATAATGAAACTAATGAGTAATTTATCTTATTTCTCTTCAATATTTTGAGAATTTTACTTTGGAAACGTATTAAAACGAACTCTAAATAGCTATTCACATTAACATTTTGCAGCATAAGTACTACAGTGTATAGGGGGCGAGTGGGGTAGGATGGCCCCTTTTTGTAATTAATTGAATGTGATGAAAAATTTTAGCGTATTACTATTTAAAAATTTGTAAATTCGACGATGATAGTCTTAACTTTAGTTTACTATGTCTTTTTTATCAGTTTTTCAACATTTTTTGGTTTTATAAACTTGAAAACGAGAACGATCAAAAGTGCACACACTCCGTGCCCCAGTAGGAGGTACGAGTGAGCAGGGGGTTGGGCACGGATGGGCACGGGCTTATGCGTATACCCGTGATTGATTGATAGAGGATACCGTGTACATAGTGCATATGAAAGTAATTAAGAAAATAGAATAGAAATGTGTTAAGGTATTAATTGACGTGAATATTATTGCATAACGTTTTATTACACATTTGTCAAATAGATTTGTCTCTTATGCTATTCTAAAATGTACATATAGATACTTGTGTAAAATTGTTGTTTTAATTGGTTCAAAAATAAGAAAATTCTTATTTTTAATATACCTTTATTGATTGTACATAAACTTTATATGTTTTTAACGATTATAATAGTATTTGTACCTTCATTCATTGAAATGTTTAATCACAATTATCATCATAATGTAGTTAACTGTTTTAGAAACGATTAAATAATTGAACTAGTGCTATGGCATAAGGTACTTATCAAAGAAATAACAAAAATTAAAGATCATTTTCAAAAATGATTGGTATGTTTTTATCAGGCACAAGATTGCACTCGTCAAGTGCGTAAGATAAAGTTTCATTAACTACACTATTAATTGTAGCTTTAATCTCATCTTCGTTCGACTTGAGCAACTTCACTTGATCATCGTCTTCTCTCAACTTTATCAGAGTAGTGGTCTTGCTGACTTTTATAAGTTTTTTTAACCTTGTGTTCGATTTCACTCCAGGCTTGGATAAGTTTTTTAACGAGGGCTCTTGTAGAATGTTTTTGATTTTTGCGACAATCAACTGCTGAGTATACTTGTCCGATATAATTATGGCAGTCTTTCCTACCTTTGATTTGAGCAAACTTGAATTACCAGTGTTTGTACCATTAGTATTACAGTGATTAGTCAAATCGAGTAGCCGATCAGCTGGAAATTTTCTACTGGGCTGAACGAAGCCTTTTTGAATGAGTGGACCCTCCACCGATGGCTCGATAGAGGCAATCCGATCAGAAGTAGGCAATCGAAGCTCATCCATTTGCTGGATGGGTGAAGATTTAATATCTTGATGTGTATTCGAGTAATGAAAGTAGAGACTGTCTGAACTAATGTTAGAGTCACGTAAACTACTTGCACTAGTCACATCTTTTGGTGCACCCGTACATGTTAATTTTATCTCTTGACCAGCAGGTAAGCAAGAGTTCTGTAAAAACAAACATTAGGATTGATAAATTGTATTTATTAAAAGTTTAATTAAATAATCTGATGTTCCTTTTACCAGTAGAGTTAACAATGGGGTGAGAGGTATCGTTATCTTTGCCTCCGGCTCTTGCATGATAGGCCTATTTTTTATACTTCGATTGACCTCACTTGTAAGAGAATAGGGTTCTTGCGTAAATTTTTTTTTCAAATCCATTGGGTACATAATAATTTGAAGAGAGAAAAGGGGAAGGTGTTAGTGTGTTTTATTGATTTTAAAACGGCTTTTGATTGAATTGATGGAGAAAATCTGTTTGAAAAAATAAGGAAATCAGGGATTAAAAGAGTTTATGGAGATAGTGAAAAGTATTTACATAAAACGATTAATAAAGTTATGACAAGTGAGGGGATATCCGAAAAATTCAAGACAAAGATAGGCGTAAGGCAAGGGTGCCCTTTGAGCCCGTTTCTGTTTAATATATACATTAGTGATATTGGGGAAAAAAGGAAGGAAAAAAATGAGGTATGGGTTGTTATCGGGGGAGAAAAAATATTAAGCTTGAAATTTGCGATGACGTAGCTGCGGGGGCTAGTAGTAGGAAGGGTTTACATGGCATGTTGATCGATCTGCGAAGGTACGAGGAAAAAAAACCGGATTTAAGTAGACACGGATAAAACAAAAATAATATTTAGGAATGGGGGCAGGATAAAAGAAAACGAAAAATATAGATTTTGAGAGGGGATAATTCAGGTTGTAAATAAATATAAATATCTTGGATTCCGGTTTTCGACAAATAATACATTGAGCACGCGTGTTGAAAAAAACTTCTAATAAGGTAAGGAAAACAATTGATGCGGTATGGGGGTATAGAAAAGAGCAAAGTAAGGAAGTTTAAAAGGAAGTCTTTATCTACTAGACACAATAGTGAAGGCTGGCTGTTTATATGGAGTAGAGATATGGGGGTAAAAAAGATGGGAGCAGATAGAGAAATTACAGGGAAAATTTCTTATAATGGCATTGGGAGTCGATGAGAATATTAGCGTATATCTGGAGAAGAGAAGCGGATAGAAAAAGTCTAGAAATTGAAACAAGAAAGAGAGCAGGAGACTATAAGAATAACAGAGATGATAATAGACGGCCTAAAATTTGTTTCAAAGAAGAAATAAGGGGTCTTGAGAATAGGAATCCTTCAAGTTGGGGGAAACTAATAGCCAAACATTTAAAGAAGTAGGCAATGGAGTAGGGTTAAACGGGGTGTTTGATACTCTTGAGAGATGGGATTTAATAAAGAGAATGTCGGAGGGATTAAAAGTTGAGCAAGATCAGGAAGTACAGTTAGATTGGGGGTCGATTAAGAAATCAGAATATTGCGATTATTATAAATACATCGAACAAAAGTTAGGAACGGAACATTATTGTGAAAAGAAGGTATTAGGAGAAAGCGCTAAGGATCAATGGGCGGGGCTTAAATTTAGGAGTATAGGCAAAGCAGGCAAGAAGGGGTTTGTAAATAGCATTTGTAGGGTATGGATGAGAAAGGAGGAAAATATTCAACATATAATCTTGTCAGATAACGAAAAAAAAAAATCAATAAAGAATGGGTAAGAGCAGTAGAGATAATGGGACTGAAAGAGTCTTAAGAGATAGCGAGACTCAAATTGATCAGACTATTGGAAGAGGATCCGGTTTAGGTAGTATACAAGTATATTATGGAATTCGAAAAATTGGCCAGGTCAAGCGTTAAAGATAACTGTAAAGGCAAATAGAAATTATTGGTGGAAATGGGAGAAAGGCCGTTAGAACTCCAAAAGGATAAGTTGAAGTGAATTATATAAAGTCTGAGGGTAGAGAGTTAAAAGAGAATGAAAAATAGAGTAAAGGGGAAAAATGGGATGTATTTAGATTCAATAGCGGATTATGAACGCACGGGATGTTGTGCGTGGGATAATTACATGTTAAAATATGTAAATCTATACAAGGAATAAATACAACACAATATAATACAAAAGAGAGTACGAAAATTGAATTAAGGACGGGAAAAACAAGGTGAAAAGAAACTATTAGAGATGAGAGAATTGGTAAAACGGTACAAAAACCAAGCATAGTTGTCAGAATCAAAATTAAATACGTTTTGGAAAGGGTTTCGAAAATTTTAACTGAAAAATAGAAGGATAGGAATTTATAGGGAATTTATTAGAAAAGTAGAAAGGAAAGAAATATATCTGTTTGAATTTAAAGGCGAGGTATTAAATGTGCTAAGCGAGTATATACACCGAGGAGTGTAATTCTAAAAAATTTTTAGCTGCTCGTGACACTGAGAAAAAAACGACAGGTAGAATGCAAAGGGCAGTCGAAGCAAATGTAGGCTAAAGCAAAAGAGCTAAAGTAAACATTTCGAATCAAAGATTTTTTCATGGTTTACATGATAGAATTGTATTGCACGTACGGAACAGAGAGTTTCGTATGTAAAAAAAATAGAGCAAGTAGAAAAAAAAAAAAGTCAGATTTATTAATATAATGTTGGGTTTTAATGCATAGATACAAGAAGGTAGATGAAAAATGGAGGTGGGATGGCTAGGTATCGAAATAGAAATAAGAAAATGTGCAAATGATTTTTTATTGTTGATATTGAAAATGAACAAGAGCAGGTAGCCATACGTATGCTAAAAAGAAAATTCAAGGGACATAATCAATAATAATACAATACAATTCGGCAAATAATTTAAAGTAGAACATTAAAGAGTAGAGGATGAGGAAATAATAGGTCTAATTCAGACAGCAACCGAGGAAAATGAACTTAAGGAAACTAAAGAAAATTTAGCAAGGGTAAGAAAGAGTTTAATCAATCAGAAAATAGGAGCTCCGATGGCTTAGCGGTTGGAGTGCTTGCTTTCTAGTCTGAAAAATTGACATTTTTTTCTCGAGCTTTTTCGAGAGTAGGAGCACCCAGGATAACGAAAAACGACTTATCCGATTTTTAAAATGATAAGTGAAATTTTCTGAACGACGTCTGGACCTCCAGAGGCTTCCTTCTGTGGAAAGCCAACACCTGGCCAGCTCGTCGGTAAAGTCACTATCGATTTTAATAGTTGGTACGGTAAAGTGGATATTCAATAAAGGAGATCCTTTCATTAATCCGATACCTTCCGGGGTGTGCTTGAGACGATCGCTGCGCCCTGTAAATAGTACCCAGTAGGATGGATGGCCGTGTCGTCTAAGGGAAACTTTGTGCTAGGGGCTCGCACGAAAGACTCGCATACTCAAGGCGGGGAATCAGGGGAGTTTAGGAAAGAAGGGATAAGTTGGGTGCAATAAATAACACAAATACAAAATAAGTCAGAAAATACAGAAAAACGAAATGGTAATTGACAATTCTAACATCTGTAAATATTATTAAAAAATAGAACAAGAAAAGTAGAAAAAAATATTGCAATAAGGAAAACCTACAAGGAGATTTTGAAGAGCAATGGTGTAGGCTGAAATATGAGAATGTTAAAAGGACGAAAGAAAAACGGTTTTAAGTAATAGACTGTAGGCTCTGAAATTGAAAAAAAGGAAAAAAAAAACATAAAGCACATATTGGTATGTAAAGAGGCAGGAAAAAAATAGGAAATAAAATAATAATATCAGTCAGAAATACAGGATAAAACGATAATGGAGAGATATGCATAAGTGAGATGATTTTTGTGCATGTATAAAATATTTTTGTATTCTAATATCTTCCTATGGTAATAATTAAAAGTGATCAATAATACACTGTGTTGAATCAATTATGCATTATATTCTATTGTAAATACATTTAGTAATAATTTGAGCGAATATTAATTTAAAGTAGTCATGACGCAAGAAAAGTGAAAGTAGAAGAATGTGAAAATCTGTACTTGAAAAAAAAAAAAAAAAAAAACTATTTTCCCTTTGCTAATATTAAGTAAGAATTTTAAAATGTTTCTTCTTCCCTAAATTCGTTTGCAAAGTGCGTGTCTCAACGATGGTCCAAAATCTGTGCGAATACCGGGTACTACGATGAGTCGACTCGATGTAGAAACGAACATCTTGAACTTACCGTACTGTGACGAGCAAGAAAAGTGGAAGAAGTATCAGCAAGTTTTGCAGCGATATTTACACTTCAAAGAAGTAGAGTACGGAAGAAAGAGACACATTGATACAAATCTAGAAAATGTCAACGTTAACACATCACAAGAAGCGTAAAGAAGAGGAGCGTCAGGATGCCGAGGTTGTCGAAATCGTACCCAAACAGTTTCGTAAAAAAGACTAAAGTAATACTGCGTCACTTGCGTGCTATCAGTATCAGTGAGTGTACGGATAAAAATATAGTGATTATAGGTGGCATTCGTATACCACAGTCGAACATTGTGAATCTTGTAAATAATGTCTTAAGGGACAGGAAAAAACGCGCACCAGTGAAACGTGATCAGTTTTCCACAGCGCTTCGAATCGCAAACATCTCAAAAGAGTGTGTCAGAAACCAACGATTATTACGATTTTCGATTAACGATGTTGACGACAGAAGTGATGATTAAAAGTCAAAAAATCGCCAAGCTAAAGTTTGAGATCTCGTTAAAGCAGTAAAAGTGCTGTTTTAGAAACTGGACCAACAACGTCATTGAGACACAAGAATAGAAAGAGATTAGTACTTTCGCCACGTCAAGTTAAATCATGGTGTTGGTTGAGCGGAAAAATGACGGGAAAGAAAAAGAAGTAAAGATGTAGGATGAAGAAAAAAATATTGCTCTCGACGCCATAATCGATTAACTACCGTTTGAAATGCATGTTCCTGCATACAAGTTTTGTGGCCCAGCCACAAAACTAGCGGAGTGCATCGAACACGAAGACGTCGGAGTCAATTCTTTGGATGAAGCTTGTCGTCGGCACGATCCTTCCTACGCTACGGAGAAGAAAGGTGACCGTTTAAAAGCTGATTGTGTATAAGCTGAATTTGATTTTTCTTCTATGCTTGCTGAAGAAACACCACCGGAAAGGCCAACAATCAGTTCATTGGTGGCGTTTTGTATGTGTATCAAAAGTACGTTTGAAAAGTTTGTTCACCCATCAAAAGAGCCTTCGAATCTAAATCTCATAAGAATAAGAGTGTTAAGAAAAAAAAAGAGAATAATGCGTAATACTTTGAAAAAACTTTACTACAAAGCGGCGCAACCCACTGCATACGTCCGCGCCGCCACAGTGATCAAAATCAGATTTTTTTTTTCTAAAATTTTTTAATCTTCAGAACGGAGTAAGTTAGGACGGTAAAACTTTTTGGAGCTTGCAGGTTATTGAATTAGTGATACAGGAAAACTATTTGCAAAGTAAGCAAGTCGGTTCCAAACCTAAAAGAAATGTAAGAATAACGCGAGAAAAAATTTAACTAATATAAATCGTGAACATCTTTAAAAAAAAAACAGTATCATGAAACTTGTTTTGCTAGTGGCTTTATATCGAGGAGCGCTAAAAAATCTTGAGTAATATTTTACAGTTATATCCCAACGTACAAAACTTATCATGTAAAAATTAGTTATTTTTTGAATTAAAATCGTGAACCTCCCGAACAAATATATATTGTCACATAAAACTTACTGTAGCTTGTAGCTTATATAAAGGAAAATATATAAATAGTATTAGAAGGCTTATAAAGACCTTCCATAACTAAAAAAACTGTCAAAATCACGTGGGAAATCGTTATTTTTTTAATTAAAATCGTGAACCTTCTAAATGAATGAATAGAGTACTGTAAAACTTTATGTAGCTTACAGCTTTTGTATTAGAAAATGTAAAAAAAAGAATAGCCAAAATTTTCGAGCCTTTTTCTATACTTAAAACCAGCCAGAACTACGTGTAAAATCAATATTTTTTTGTTTCAATCGTTAATCTCTCAAAAAAATAAGTATATATAGTAACTAAATTTACTATAGCCTCTAGCCTCTTATTAAAAATATAGAAATAGTATAAGAAACATTTTTTAGCTGTTTTCTTATTTAAATACAAGCCAGAACCAAGTGAATAATCAATTTTTCTTCAATTAAGATCGTGAATCTCCCGAATAAATAAAGATGGTATGAATATAGTTCCTGTAGCTTACAGTTCCGGAATGGGAAATATAAAAGGAGCATTGAAAACATTTTGTAGCCGTTTCCTAACCTCAAAACCTTCCAGAATCACGTAAAGAATCGTTATTTTTTAAAATATCGTAAATCCCCCGAACGAATAATTATAGTACTATGAATGTTACTATAGATTATAGCTTCCGTATTAAAAATATGGAAATGTATTAAAAATTTTGTACTTGTTATCTAACTTACAAAACTCTTGTAAATACGCTCTATTTATTTCACTTTTTTACATAAAATCGTGAATCTCCCAAAAAAATTTAGATAAAACGATTTCATTTGATTTATCTAGTAGCTTTTGAGTCAAGAAAGACAGTCAAATCTTAAAAAAATCTTCTGATACCATGATAAAAAGTTCGCATTAGATATGATTTTTTATTTACCTATTCGTAATATTCGTAAAATTACACTAATTTAAAGCTCAGCAGTGCGCTAAATTTGATTTTTGATAAATACAAGATTGAAAAATAGTAATGCGTATGAAGTATGTGTGATAAATTTTCTGCAAAAAACTTCAAATAATGAGATAATATTAGAATAACCTATTAATCAGAATTCTCAACTCTATGAGCAACATGTTTTCAAGATCTCGTCATACTTATGTTATTCTTTCTAGAAAATGCAAGTATAAGAAAAAATTATGGTAACAGGATGGCTATAAAAAGTATTATAGTATTATATTCATCCATTTGAAAAATTTACGATTTGAAATAAAAAAATAATGGTTCTTCACGTGATTCTGGCAGGTTTTTAGGTTAGGAAAAGGCTAGAAAATTTTGTCTATCTTTTTTTTATATCTGTCAATACAGAAGCTGTATTCTACAATAACTTTGATAATATTCTATTTACTTTTTCGGGAGATTCACTATTCTAATGGAAAAAATTACGGTTTTCGACGTGATTCTGACGAAATTGTAGGTTAGAAAACGGCTACAAAATATTTTATACTTTTCTATATTACTCTTTACAAAAGCTGCAAGCTACAGTAAGTTTTACAGCCCTGTACTCATTAATTTGTAAGATTCACGATTTTGATCGAAAAAATAATGATTCTTTGCGTGATTTTGACAGTTTTGTAGGTTATGAAACGTCTCAATAATATTACTATCACTACTTTTATATTTTGCTATGTATAGGCTACAACCTGCTGTAGGTGTTATTTTACACTATTCATTTGTTTAGGAGTTTCACGATTTTAGTTGAAAAAATATCGATTTTTCATGTGATTAAATCGCTTTTGTTGCTTAGGATGTCACTAGGAAGTGCTATTTAAAAATCTTCAGCACTCCTTCATATTAGAGCTACTAGTTTAAAAAAATTTTATGATATTGTTTTTTTCTAGGATATTTACGACTTTTATTAGTTAAATTTTTTTTACGTTCTCCTTGCATTTTTTTTATGTTAGGAAACGACTTGCTAATGTTGACTATAGTTTTCCTGTATTGCTGATTCAATAGCCTACAAGCTCCAAAAAGTTATATCGTCCTACCTTACTCCGTTCTGGAAATTTACGATTTTGAGAAAGAAAAAAAAAACAAAGCAGTCGTGGGACTTCTGGAAGAAGCTATGCTGCTAAAAAGAAAAAGAAAAATAATCAGCTATTAGAAACATAGCATCTTGACATCAGCTCGGTTGACGCATATTTCGCAAATCATAAGTAAACAAATCAAATTTCCACAAGAATCCATAATAAATCAAGGAAGTTGTTAAAGAGCAGGACTATGTAATTATTAAAAAATCATTTTACAAAATTGTCCAATATTTTAGTAATCTTATATTGCCATTTTTAGGCTTACCTTTTAAAAATTACGGTAGTACAAAGGATAATTAAATAATACATAAATAAGTGCCATTGGTTGACTAAACAATTTATACAATGTAATGATGAAAACCGACTTAATTTGTAAATTCCAACCAGTTTAACTTAATTCTTAATTAAAACAGTACCACAAAAATTTGTTATATTGATTCCAACATAGCACAAAACGTTTCTAAAATGTTTAATTTAAAACGTTTCTCCCAAGATCTGAGAAACGTTTCTGAAATGTCATTAAAACAGTAAAATGTCCGTTGCTGAGCTCAGCATAAGTTTGTATGAAACGTTTCAGAAACGTTTTCTGAATATTTCTGAAACTTACCTTAATTTAGTGCAAATTTGGTGTCTAAGGCAGGAGCTGTTAGGTATGCTTTACTGATGAGTCCACTAACAGCTCCGGGACGAAACATAAACATACTTTTCTTTCTTGATAGCTTAGCCTTCCGCTTCGCTATATTCATTTTAGAAACAATTTGTGCTATGTTAGTTGTGTGATATGGATGAATTCTCGTTGTACTGTTTAAATCAAAGAGAATGTATATTTGATTGGAATTGTTGACTAATTATGTTTTCATCTTTGGATTATATAAATTTTTTAGTGTCAAATATAACTTACCTATGTATTATTTAATCATTCTTTGTACAACTGTAATTGTAAAAAAGTAGCCCCGACGATGACAACATGAGGTTGCTGAAATGTTGGACAATTTTTTGAAATAGTTTAATTCGTGAATAGTCCTGGTCTTTGACGAAGCTTCTAATTTATCATGGCAAAAATATCCTGTTCTTGAAGTTATTGTTTTCTTGAAAATTTGTAATGATTAGTTTTGCAAGAGAAATACTGTTTTTGTAATACATATAGCAAATACATATTTAAGTAGATAAGTAACGACATTTTTCAAAGTAATAATATCGTATTGACTAACTACTTTATTAGCGTGGGCTATATTGTTTTCTCCATCAAGAAATCCATTCAAATGGTTATTTTTGGTTTATACGGATTTCCCCTTGAAATACTGCATGTTTATTTTATTTAAAGGATATATCGTCATGGAATCATGTCGAAATAGTCTGTGCATATTCAAACAAATGTTTTTGACGTGCTGTAATCTTTTTTGAAATTTTTAACCACTATTCTATTATGATACATTTAAAGTATGGGAGATAAAAGTTTTGTTTGGAAGTGGATCATAACCTCTCTATCAGTGCGCCTCGATATTGATGTGTGCTATAGTAAACCCTTAAAAATGGTTATTTTTGATTCATCATACTTTCTCTTCAAGATTTAGCGTGCTTTCTGTTTTTAAGTTTATGTTGTCACGAAATCATTTATAGTAGATTGGATACATATGTACTTATTTTCTACTCGAGCAATATTATTTCAAAATTTTCGTATTTGATTCTATGAAGACACAGCCTAAAATCCAAATTGTGCTAGTCTTCGTACGGATGTAGTAATATATCTGTACTATGGAGCCACAACCAGCAACGCTGAACAAGTATATGTGGTGGCGACGATTCAAACAGCCCGCCGCCCGCGGCACCAAGCCATCGTTTCCACTCGCTGGATGTCCAAGCCTCCAAGTCGCTTTCCCGCAAGCATACTAAAAACTTCTTCCATATTAGTTCAAAATATATCCTGCGCTACACTGGCTGGAGTTTAATACTTGACTCCTCTTACATGGGTTTTCTCGTATCGGGGGAGGTGGTAGGGGGATGGGTATTAAATTTCTGTCAGGATCACACTTGCCGGAATTTAATACCCGACCCCTTCAACATAGGGTTTCCCGTTGTGAAAGATCAGGTATTAAATTCCAGCCAGCGTTACGGTTTTTCTTCGTTAACCCCCAATGCCAACGCCAAGGCATGCCTTAAGAAGCATAGCTTTAAAAACACAATTCTTACTACTTTAGTACGCCGCGCCTGTGGAAACAAACTCGTGATTGCTTTGAAAAAGAAATTTTTCGGACAAAACGTAATAAGATGGCTCGAGGGCCAAGATGGTTACAATTTACACAAACCTATAAGATATCTTTTTCCTAGAAGAAGTCACAATGTTCGTAATTTTGACTATGTGTGGGAAGCTGATTTAATAGACTTAGGATCTTCAAAAATTTATAATAACAATTGCGCTTACGTTCTTGTGGTCATTGATGTCGTCAGAAAATACGCTTGGGTAAAGACCGATCATTTGAGAAACATACAATGAAGGACGAATTTCACGTTGTGATGCCTGGCAACAGTAGTATGCAGTATTACCCTGAAAATACTTATACGCATTATGTAACTACATTACCTCAACAAATTTGCTTGCACGGTAAATGGGCCGTTGGTATAACAGAGATTGAGATACCACTGACGTTTGAACATGTAGCAAAAAATAGCTAAAGAAAGGGACCATTCTACGACCGCATATGACACTAGAAAAAGGAAAATAAGAAAAAGAAGAGGCCGTATCTTATGTTGGTTCTTATATAGGTCCCGGTCTGTACAAGAATATCGAAAAAATGATCGAAGAAATAAATGCTTTTAATACTGTGTGAAATCACGTGATTTTAATTTGGAAAGAAGTGGTTACGTAGTTGCCAACTCAGTCTGCCCTGAGGCATCCGACAGCAAATACGTACAGTCATTAACGTTATCCGACAAATTACGTAAAATTCTTGGATTTGGAAGTACAAAAATTGTTTTTGATGGAAACAACGAGATCAAATCTGTTCGTCCAGCTGATGTCGACAACGCTTCACCGTCCATGCTCATGGTTTATACTGAAATCTGTGAACCATACACCGTAGGAGACGTTTAATCGCGTTTGTAGCTAGCGGTGTCGTTAGACCGTCGAGGTTACTCGCACGGTAGTACTAAAATAAAAAATTATCACCTCCCATGTATATGCACCTGTTAATCAACGCGTTTCACACCAACGAAATCGATGTAAGAGATTCAATTGGTAAACTCACACATTTGACTTTGGAACGTTAACAGTGACACTTTATTTCAAACGAATCGATTATAAATCATGGATATCTACAACTATTTTATTTCACAAAGTGGTAGTGGGGATAGTTCGGCGACAATTCTTATAAACGGTTGATAAGGAGTTGGACGCATTTACGTTAGTTCTTCCTATCAACGAGGGCACATAGGTATTGAATCGTTTATTACCGGGGTATTTCGACGAGATTTGCCTCTCGTCAAACAAGGTGCCATAGCTGCCGGTAAAGAAGCCGTTCGAGCAGGTATGAACATCATGTCTGACGTCACCACTGGAAGTATACCTTTGTATACCTCGGGCGGTGTTCGGGACCTTTGGACGTTTACTGCGCCCTCGGTAGGAAAAGTGGGATCCGTTGCATAAGCTCCATCTAACCGGGGCTACCCTACGGACCCCGAGGTCCTGCTTCGCAGGTTCCGCGATGGCGCGGGCGCTAACGTGACAAAAACTACCATTCCTTACCATAGGCACAAAGTGTGGCAGAGCCTGTGCGCCTTCGAGCTGCACATAGAGCCCTTAAAATCACTGTGCGTGCCGAAAGTCTGCCCACGGGCAGAAAATTGCACTTAAAGCCCTCGGTAGGAAAAACGATATATGTGACTCGGGCACATTAGTAAAGCAACTGCACCCTTCGGGTGCTCAAGTTTGTACTTCGTGCCTTAGGGGTGTAATTTACTATTCAAGGAGACATTTCACGATCGTATAAGGGAATCTGGCAGCACGCTAAAGAGTAAGGCCGAATAAAAATCAAATAAGCTTATGGAAGGTTTGGGATATGTCGGTTCGATACGCTATTTCAGTTGTAACTGCTTAGTGGATCTGTAAAGTCGTCGCTTGGTCGTGGTAAGACTAAAGGTAAAAAGAAAAAGATAAAAAGAGTGCGCAGTCATCGCAAAAAGAAAACAAAATCAAAGACGAGTGTTGCATCAGAGAAGAAAAAGAAGAATTAAGGTAAAAAAAAGAGAACTGCTAAAGATATTTTTGATGGTTAAATCAAGAAAATGTCTTTTCTGCGTAGCCTCTAATGTGAGAGTTAAAAGTCCGAGCATTTGTTTGATATTTAACCGACGCAAACAACTATAAAAGGATCACACTGGGTACAGTACAAACCGATATCAGAACTATAGGACTATTCACTTAACGAAATTCTTGTAGCAGGTAATAGCGAATTATATATTGCTCTTGCTTATACTATGCTTGGTCTACATGTCAAATTATGTGTCAATGAAGATAATGATCCAAGTGCTGATCGAAAGGCCAAAGTTACAAAAGCGGGACCAATACATAATTTTATGCATTCTCTGTTCCATCAAGTCGATGAATTCTTTAATCAGAAATCTGAATCACCACCAAAAATGCGTACGCTTACAGAGCGTACCTGCAAACTTTATTGAATTACGGGCCTGTGGTAAAATCAGCGTATTTAACGAGTGTGGTATGACGATATAGCAGGAAAGATGGGCGACGTAGTAGATGCCAACGTGGGTCTAACACTGCGGCGTGCATTGTTACCAGCAAAGAAATCGATCGATCTCATGGGCCTTCTTCATTATGATGTGTACCACTAGGAAAAATTACTCATCAATAGTGTTGAAGTAAGAATGCGGTCAGTAATATCTCGTGAAGCTTTTTGTCTCATAGACACCATGAATTTCGTATCTGTACGCATAGAAAAAGATAATCTTTTAGTGAGACGAGTTAAAATAAGTCCATCCGCTCTTCTTGCCCATGCTATAGCACTGTCAAAGGGTATAGCGAAATACCCTTGTACGCTGGTCGAGGTTGAAGCTGTGACGATGCACAGCGGTATTCATGGCGGGACTATAGATAATATAATTTTGGGACGGTTGCCAAAACGAATCATTGTCGGTTTTGAAAAAACCAAGTTCATAACGGCGATCGAACAATGATTCTATTCACTTGTCATTATCTCAACATTAGTTGTCTCTCTTAGTATATTGACGGTGTTCAAGTTCCTTCCAAGCCGTCGCAACTGGACTCTGAAACTAGTAATTTGTACATAGATGCTTATCATACCTTGTTTTCGGACACTGGTGTTTACTTTCTCAACGAAAAAAACCATATTGATCGCGAATCTTATTCATACAGATGCTGTCTGTTTGCTTTTGATTTGAAACCCGATCTGTAGCCTGACAAATGTTCATATTGGAATCTAATCTGATGAGACGTTCGATTCACCGAAGCGCTGACTACGACAGTAAACTGTATTGTGTATGTCGAGTACGAGAACATTCTCAAAATTGATGCGTCACGTCAAGTCATTTTTGACTTTAGTAGTTAGATAGCGCTACCAAGTATACATGCTTATATACTCATGCTTCTCTGTTTGCGCACATCAGACTCTTGGTTCGCTTTCTGTTGGTACAATTGAACATACTTAATGGATCTCAGCGTAGACATTCAGTATTTCATGGTTAAGGAAGACATAGCAGTACCAAAAAAAGGTACATTTGTGGTTTCAAACAACGATTCTTTTGCGCATTGGGTTGTTACACTATCTTGTGATTTACGAAAGTTAATTATGGATGCGCAACGACGAAATACTTCGCTGTCTACGCGTCATCATGCACTTTACTGCTTTGAAGGTGAAGTACCATTGTAATCGATTTATACATTTTTGCATGATATAGGAAAAAACGTGCGTAAAATTTACTCAGAGGCTGTAAAACATGGTACGATTTACATAAAATGACTATCTGCGAAATAATAAATTTGGAATACAAGATCGATTACTCCTCTTTTACCAAGTTATCATCGGATGTTTACTGCAGACATCATGCATTAAAACCATATCATCAAAAATATATATGTAACTTGAACAACACTCATAAATTAAAATGTTGGCTCTGTAAACGTAATAACACTAAGAGATCATCAAACCAACAGATATTTGTCATGAACAGTCTACAGATACTGCGAATTCTAGTGCAAATCAACTCGCACACCGTTAGTGTATTTTCAGCCGATCAGATCCCACAGGTGTGGACAAAACCGACTGAACACGTCATGAACACTGATGATCCTACGAATCCATGTATGCTTTGCGTTGCTGTACACGTTGATATACACTCCAATGGAGTTTATTTCGATAGCTATGGCATCCGACCATACCTACCATATCACATGATTCGATTTCGAATAAATTGTCAAAAGCTCCGTTGGAATGTCAAACAGTTGCCCAGCATTTCTTCAACCTTGTGCGGAAAATTTTGCTTGATGTGTCTGTTTTATAGGAGCAACGATTCAGGCTTTCAAAAATTTCTCGATGATTTTCCCGAAGATTTGAAAAAAAATGAAAAAATTGTCAGATGTTTTATTTCATTAAAGTGTAGCAAATAATTGAGTCACTTTGTGTTGGTTGGTAGTAGTTGCTCAGTAAGATGCTTGTAAAGTAGTTGCAGTGAAATGTCTTCAATATGAAATTCAATCTCTCAAATGTATCCATGTATGCGTTTAGTATGGCAAAATTAGCTAAAAAAACTCTTTCATTTTACCGAAATTCCTACCTGGCTGAAAAATATAGGCTTATAGTTCGAGAATTGGAATGAATGGTACTAGAAGCAAACTGCTAAAAATTCCGGCAAAGGGCCCCCAAAAAATGGCAGAAATGGCCAGAACATGTTTTTCGACTCTAGAAGAAAAACTGTACATGGTACAAAAAAAAATTTCTAATAAAAAAGATGCGCTGTTTCTAGACGAACAAAATAAGCTGGGACCAAATCGGTCCAGCCGCTTTTTCGTTAATTACCTAAAACCGTCATTTTGGCCCAATTTTTTAAAACTCAATAACTTTGGCTGTAACTGGCCCGTGGGATCGGCAGCGTGGCGAGCCGCTGCGTGCCTCAGGAAGCCACTACACGCCCAATTCCCCAGGGGGTCTAGCGACCGGAAAAACGGGAAAAATCGGGAAAAAACCAGGAAATAAAATTGACCTGGAATAACCGGGAAATAGCTGGGAAATCCATTAAGCATAATATACTTTTAGTATGCGTATTGTGATTCAATATACGCTCATGTGAGGCTGGTATCTACTTGAAAGTAAGTATATTAAAAAGTTCCATGTAATTTACGTTAGAGTACAGGTGTACGTGAAATACAAAGTGCAAGCGCTTGTATTAAGTTTTATGAGTGGGGATAGCGAAAATAGATATCGTGCTTGTACATCGTCTGATGGTAGAGAGGGTATAAGGAGAGAGTGGCCGATGCGACGATCCGGAAGCCGCCATATTCTGGTCTCTTTAGACCACCAATGATAAAAAGGCACGGAGTGTCCCTGTAGTAATCGTATAGGTTGTGTCAAACCAATCAGCTACTATCCCGAGTTGTCCGCTTACTTTGTAAGTTGAGTCTGAATATAGCGGAGCCAATCAGCACGGAGTTGTCGGTTGGGCCACTCTCTCCTTCTACTCTAACTATGCGATGGCTGATGCAAGTGCCACTGCCTGCACGAGCAGATCAGACGTTCTGCAGCCACGGTAATATATAGACGGTGTTTATGTTTTTTTTGTTGACTTGTAGTGTGTGACGATCAGGTAAGAAAATATGCTTGATCTTGATTTCGTGTATTTTCAATTCCGGTTTTGTTTTCTAAATATGAATTTGTTTTTTTTTTCTTGTAGTAAGTATGCTAATAACATATAATCCGACATATGAAGTTGAATTTGAGTGGTCAAGGCGAGTCGAGAACGACAAGTACTCTGCATTTCGCACTGTTTGAAAAAAAGCTTTATGATCGACACGATAGGGGGGCTGCATTCGTCAGCCACTGTAAGGGGCCAAGGCATTGTAAGCTGCTTTAAGCCCAGCAGAAAACTCCGCTCGTATTAGAATTTTTCTTCCGAAAAACATGTGCATCTGGTAAGTGCTTTTTGAAGCTATCCTTTTTATGGAACGCCTGTGCGCTGGTGATCAACGAAGAAAATTAGTAATGTCACGTAACGCTCGGCCGTATACTCGGCGCACGCGGTATTATATATATGTATATATATATGGCTCCACTGGATAGATAAACTGCAAATAGAATAGCACACGACGTGCAGGTCGGGTGGACCAGGCTTCCAGCTCAGCCACGGGCTGTAGAAACGTTTGCGAGACTCTAGTGTCGATTAAATATCGCATCGAACAGAGACTAATAAATACCGGGGGACATAAGATTTATTTTTTCTGTTACTTATTTTTTTTTTGCTGTTTCAGGTGCTGGTGGCGTCCCTTCTGCCTCCACTAGTCAGACTCATCAAGAGGATCCGCAGATTTTTTTCCTCGCATGTTCCCGGGTAAGGAATTTTCTGGGAAAATACAGCTTCAGAAAGATAAAGTATCTTACTCCATCGTGTTTGGATTAGCACCTTATTTCCAGCAGCAGTTGCAGTCAAGACTTGACCACTGTGGATTTATCAGCGTAGAATTTGATGAAGCTTTGAATTAATTTTGCCAGAAGCAACAAATGCATATAATGGTTAGATTTTGGGATGATACAGTCGACCAAGTTGTTACTAGATACATGACATCAGTATTTCTCCAGCGTGCGAAGTCGTGCGATCTTCGCGCTGGTCTCAGAAAAGCCGTGGGAAATAATGAGAAGAAGGTGATCCAAGTATCGACGGATGGGCCTGCAGTGAACCTTGAGATGCTACGAGATCTCCAAACAGAATTTGAAGACGACCTAGGTTTTCACCTTCTTGAATTAGGAATTTGTCGACTTCACGCAGTCCATGGCTCACTGAAGACAGGGTTTACGTCAGTTTTATGGGAGCTGAAAGAGTTTTTGATTGCACTGCATTACATTTTTTTAAACTCCCTGGGACAGCATGGCCATTTCAGCAGCACAACTGGATCATAAATCTTTCCTGTGCCATTTTGCTTTGTTTACCCGGTAGACGAAAAATGAAAAGCAAGTAACGAAAGCAACGCTTTCTTCCTTGTCTGCACAACTGGGTTCGTGAGGTCCAAAACTAGAGATCAAAGAATCCTTTGAACAAAAATCATAGAAATTTTAGCAGAATTGTTAATGTCTCGGTGATTTTTTTCTGAGTGCTAGACTTGCAGTTTTTGCTTCCGCTACTTCTATAGTGTAACCATTTCTGACAAAATTTCAGTCAGAAAAACCAATGGCCCCACTGCTTTTTAGGGAATTAACTTCTATTACCATGGTTCTTATGGAGCGTGTAATAAAGAAGACTTATCCTTCAGAAAGAATCGATGGTTACGAGAATTGATCTTGCCAAGAAGGAAAACTTAATTTTAAGCAGTAACATCCATTTAGGTTTCCCTGTCAAAACGGCCATTAAAAATAGGAGAGAAGAATTCCTGTTTCACAGATTCAGGAATTCCGAAGTGATTGTCAGCAAATCCTGGTTAAAATAATCCAAAAGATTCAGGAGCGGTCTCCCTTGAATTACAAAATTGTGAGAGGCGTTTTCTGTTTGAATCCGCTTGTAGTCACCAAAACTCCTACTCTTGCAATGAGACGGATCGGTGTGGCGCTGGAAGTACTTACTCCCAGAAGTCTACTGACAGGTTCCAAAGCAGACCGTTTAAGCAGCTTCTCTGTTGCGTTGGTAAAGCAGCAATCGACGATTAAAAGACTTAAATCGTTTGATTACAGTAAGTTACGGCTTGATTCCTTGTGGATGGATCTTGTAGCATCAGCATCTTCCATCGTGACTTTTAAATATGTCTTTATCAAGATATCGTTGGTGTTGTTTCACGGCAATGCGTCATTAGAACGTGGTTTTTCTTTAAACGACGATTGCATTATTGTGAACCAACATGAGGAGTCAATTATCGGCATTCGTGCTGTTTATGAATCTGTTGTAGCCACTGGTGGTGTTCTCAACGTAAATGTGACCTAAGGAATGATCCAGGCCATGAGGAAGTATGTGTTTAAAAGATATTCACATTATAATTATTATCATCATTATTATTATAATATTAGTATTATAAATTTTTATTGAAGATTGCAAAAATTATCTTCTCCTCTATTGTTAGTAATTATTTTTCACTAGACAATGTATTATTTAAACCTTAAAAATTAAAATGCAACGGGGAAAAGCGGCGAAAACGGCACTCCGACAAGTATTTAATTTTTATTAACAATTTAAAAGCTGCTGCAATTATTTATCCGAAGTTGTCAGTATGCGCAATCTTAATATTATTAAAAGCTCCCCTGCATTAAAAAATGAATCATCAACTTATGTCAATTGGTTCTCGAAATATCGTCATTTTTGCGCGATCAAAATCTGTGGGGCCTGCATGCGGAAAGTGAGCGTGTAGTGGCTTCCTGCGGCGCGCGGTAACTCGCCGCGCCGCACAGTGGGCTAGAATGCCAAAATTTGTCTCAAAATAAGATAACTCTTGACAGAAAACTCCGATTTGGACGAATATTTTTTTATTTTTCAGCGTTTGGATAGTAGAATAGAGGAAAATTAGTCCCCAGTCGTACCGTAACTCTAGGGGGGCGGTAAAAACCCCCAAAAGTCCCCCAAAACCAAAAGTAGACCCTTTGTTTTTGAAAAAAAACATATCGTTCACTAAAAACGGATACAAAATTTTCTATAGTGATCCAATGTCACATAAACTATAGTTAACTATGATTTTGAGCAATTCAAGATGGCGGCAGCAATATGGTAACCTAAATCAACAAGATTTTTCAAAATTTTTATTTTTTTTATAAATTAAGTATAAACTTAAATATAATAATTAAAATTTATTTTTAATAAAATAAAGTTGAAATACCTGATGCCATTTTGTTTTAAAAATAGCGGCAGGCGCAAAATGGTGGCTGATGTATATCTCCAAAGTCCCCGCATCATAGGTGTCAAATAAAAGAGCTTTCAAAGTGAAATAAAATAAAATAGATTTTACCTTCATAAGTTTGAAATGTTGGCCAAGACAAGATGGCGGCTTGCGCAAAATGGCGGCTGATGTATATCTATAAAGTCCCCGCAATATGGGTGTCAAATAAAAGAGCTTTTAA
>JAPYYV010002045.1:0-21950 GCA_030522625.1 Copidosoma aretas
TCATCTATTGGGTGGTTGACCCCTAGTGTGTATCGTTTTTATTGTACAAGAAAGTGGCATAAAAAATTATATAGAAACGGTAAGTGTATTGTTTTAATGCCGATTCACCATAAAGAGTAAAGTATACGTTGTGCTTCGTTTGATTAATAATACAATGACAAGAGTGCATTCACATTCCAATAAAAAAGAAATAAGAGCGCTACGCAAGGTCAGTGAATACATTTGTTGGTAGTGCATGGTGAGAAACCAGTCTGTTTATACACTTGTTCCGTATACTACGAAACAGTAGGTGTGCTCACTTATATTCCTAGGTTACAGTCAGTCGAAAGCAGAGATGGCAGTACACTCTGCAGAAGTGCACTTCACCTACACCTGCATGAGGAGGTGTACTCGTATAGGGAAGTACAACTTCAAGTCAAGTTGTACATAATCGAAAAAAATAGGTAGTGTTTGTGTGCTGCCAGCATCCGTGGAGTCGCTGACTCTGACGTTTCTGCTTAGATCTTAGCCAAGTATTATATACGTTGGAAGTAATATTATTATAAAAGTTTTCTAGTGTGCGTTCAAATTTTTGGTATATCTAATAGTGCGAGTGCCCACCGACAGAAAGTGTAAATTATTAATACAGTCTTGAAACTTTGTCTGTGGCTTCATTATATCGAGTCTACCACACCTAGCCAATATGGAAACTGGGTGTGGGGGCGTTTTCACTGTATTCATTTTTAAAGATGTTAATTTGGTTTACCCCAAAAATTTACACAAACAGTCTTTTAATAAAAGTTATTTAAAAAAGAATTCGATCGGAAGCGCGATTAAAAGATTGTCCGACAAAAATGTTGGAACGTTAACGGTGTCTACTAACGTAATAATGAAAAATTTTTGACTTGAAAAAATTTATTAATACTCACCTGATACTTTTAGAATAAGTTTATAAAAATGTTTAAAATAGCGCCATTAACAAAAATTTATAAATACCGTTTTTTTTTTAAATTAAGTTTTTCAATGAAGTTATGGAATGAAAAAAATTAATTGTCCGACGGACAAAGGTGTCCCTAAGCGTGTAATGAGAAAAAGATGTTTTTGTGCGTTGTAACTTCTTGTGGGCTGCGCAGTTTCTGTCCTTTACATATTTTGAATAGATGTGTGTCTCCTAGTGAAACCGTTACTACACGCAGTAAAATACATATATATACCGTGTAGGCCCTGCAGCATGGCAGTTCTACCTTGTATTCAAACTTCTATTCTTGCCATCTACGCAGTCTTCGTATTCCGCTTGTCCTGTATAGACTATCGAGAAAGCGTTGTATTACATACGTACACCTACGTGTTTACTTTATTTTCATCGTTTTTATTAGTAAACAAGGAAAATAAATTGTTTTTTGTGTAGTTATACGTTCCGTAAGCCGGGGTTTACAGAGAAAAATGAAGCAGTGAAAAAATCTACCCCAGAAATACTTAATTTGTGCACATCATTTCTACAATCGAGAAAATTCAGTAATCATAAATGTAGCGATTGTCAATTACCGGATAATTGTAATAACGTTGACAATGTTGGTTATCACTTTTCTTGTTACAAAGAAGTATTTGGTAAAAACCAGGTAAGTTTAACAATATACTTTCGTACACTAACAACAAATGATTGGTTCTACATAAGCCACTGTTGTCCTTACTTTACCGATTTTTTCGTGTGACACGTTATTGTAAACACGTTTTGTTTTTAATTATTTAATATTTCATCTTTGGCAGGTCTCTTTAACTCTGTAACGTCTCTCAGTAAACATTTGTGAATTGTAGAAATTCGTTTTAATATTTTACGTCCGCAATACATACATGGCATTACCAGTATGATTCACAGTTGTTGTGGTTTCAAAGTTGCACACAAATTTACGATGACTTTATTGTGTACACAATGTCACAAACTTTACTGTCGTTTTTAATTATACGTATATAAATCTGTATGTGTATATTACTAATAAACGTAACACTTTTTCTCATATGCATAGAATAAATAACTCTTTTATTTTAATAATTACAATCACAATATGTTCTTGATAGTGCAAATCCACCGTCTGCTTCAACATCGAATCCGGCATCGACATTACATTTACCGGATACTGATAGAGAGTTATCGGAGGATCAGACATTAACAGATGTGACAACAACATCAAGTGTGTCCGCTGTTTTCGAAGAAACATGTATGGATGTTGATGAAGCGTGAGTATGATAAAGATAATTGATTTTTCATTCAAACTATTACGTAATGTACAGGTAGAATGGTAGTATTATAAGTATAAATTCACATTTGTTCATTACATTTGTCATATGGAACAACAATTCAAATTCTTAAATATTAAAAGAGCTCGTCACAACAATATTCAAGAGTTTCGTAATTGTAAACATTTTACCCTAACGTTGCCGATTCTTCGAGTGTACTAGTTATTATTTTCTTGTTTTTAATGGAGTGTCGTATTCTGCTTTTTTTTTTTTTGTTAAATTAGGTTTTTCTTGCTTCTATTTATTTGGAGGCATGTCAAATGCAGATGTTATTTTATGTATTTACAGGTGTACAACTGGTGGCAGTGATTCGCATAGTATACCGCAAGACGTTCATGATTTTGATGAATCAAGTATTGAAAGTTTCGAAAGCGACGCCAACGGCGAAGAATGTTTTTTTTTGTAGAAAAATCACCGCTAAGCGACAAATGAGGAATGTATATTGCCGATGGATTAAACATAAAACCCAGTTTTTACAAACATTTATAGATTATGCTATGGTATTAAATGATGGGAAAATGTTACGAAAAATTTTGAAGAGGAAACGAAACCGAATACACAGTTATCTTACCACGGATTTAGTAAATTACCATATTTTTCAAAGTATTACAGTTTCAAGAAATACCGGAAAGT
The DNA here is from genome assembly GCA_030522625.1 of Copidosoma aretas. Classification (NCBI taxonomy): domain Eukaryota; kingdom Metazoa; phylum Arthropoda; class Insecta; order Hymenoptera; family Encyrtidae; genus Copidosoma; species Copidosoma aretas. Next base: position 2,908 of record JAPYYV010002045.1, read on the forward strand.
AATGACTAGGGTATAACGCGTGATTTCAATAAAATAGCTCGAGAACAACTGCTGTACTATATTGATAAAGAAGTTTATATCGACCGTAAGAATATATCTTTGAAGTTTTTGGAAACTTATTACATATCAATTCTAAAAAATATGTATGAATTTGAGGAAATTCAGTGTACGAATATGTTTACTACGAATACGTTAAAATCATGTATTAAAAATACATTTAAAAAAAAGACAAATCGCAAGATTGTTAAATTAGTTCTACATCATGTCGGCGGACATTAACATTGAAAATATAGACGATGAAGAAATATTAAACATTATTTTTACAGAATAAGCAAAACTGTTTGCCTTGAAGTATCGGTCGCATGTATTAAAAATTAAAAAACAACCTTTACCGGATTACCTTGACAGCAATACTCTCGAAAAAACGGAGGGCGGAATTCCTCAGTGGTGAACAATGTTTTGAAAAACGGCGTTAGGTGGTCCCAGAATAGAATATAAAAGCAGCGAGCGGCTTGAGCGTGTGACGTCCGATTTTTCACAAGATTTGATTTACAGCATATATAAAGGTAAAATAAAACCTGCAAAACATATTTTAATGGGACTAGCTATGAAAAGTATAACAGGTATCAGAGTAGTAATAGACATTTTAAATCGTCAAAATTATTGTATCAGTTATACACATGTATTAGAGCTGGAAACAAGTGCAGCATTCTCATGCTTACAGAAACGACAGCTCTGATCTTCCGGAATGCAGCAGACTTCATTGTTATCTAGTGGCGTGGCATGGAATAAATTTGATCGATACGTCGAAACTACGTCTGGGAAAAACACATTACATGATACTGTGAGCATTATGTTTCAGGACATTTCATCAGAGCATGAATGATTTTTTTATGTGAAAATCAATTTGGGGATCAGTAAAGTATTTCTTTAAATGTACGAGACTCGTCTGGGCACAGGAAAAGATCTTACGAGGCCAAAAATCTGGAAATTTTGAGAAACGCAAAGCAAAGTCGACCGACGTTTGCTGAAAATTGTGCTGCAAATCAAAGTACTGAAATTGCTACGAATTTATCTGGGCATATTGGCAATATTGTACAATTCATACGAAAACATATTTCATGGGTCCTTTCTTATTAATTACAGATTACACACACACCGATGTTGGTCGGCTATAATGCGAGACTGTATGAAGAGTTTAAAAAATACAAAAAATAGAATACTTGGTTCAAATCAATGAATCACCAACAAATCCAGCAGTAATTAAGGAGACCATGCGAAGGAGCTTGGTGATCGCTTCTGAATGTGGGAAAAAAAATTACACTGTAATGTACGACTTAGCAATAGCGAAAATAGCATTTAAAATACAAGCAGCAGAAGAAGAATTTAAGTCGCTTTTCATTTAGATGGGATCTTCTCATATTCAATTGTCTTATTTTAAAGCAGTTGGAAAATTTATTCAGGGCTCCGGCTTGCCCAATATGCTAATTGATAGCGAAATTTTAGCCAGTGGATCAGTTCATTTATTTTTATCTGGCAAGCATTTTAATCGCTGCCGAAAAATTCATCCGCGTATTTCGCTAGCACTGAGAGTTTTACATATAGATGGATTTTTGCTGGATCGGACTGACAAGCTGGACTATCTGGAAACGTATTTATAACATTATAACGCAGGTACAGATGCTCCACCAAACGTTTCCGATTAAATATTTACTAAACTGTACGAAGATTACAATAGTTATCAACAAGATACATTGAAAGGAAAACATGGTAAAACTGCTCAAGTATTTTTATTGTACGTACAGCTAATAGACTACTACTTTATGATGGATTACAGCATTTGTACCAGAGATATTAAATTGAACAAGTATGTGTTGATGAAAATGACAAACATTTTTCTTACATTGAACCATCATAATTATGCTCGATTTTTAATTATATACCCTGATAAATTACAAAATATTGAAAAGAGGCATCCAGGCCTACTAGAGGACTATAAAGGCAGCTTTCTTGGTATTCGCAGAACTCCAAAGCCTTTTTCCCGGAGACCGATAAATATATCACTTGAGCAAACAATTAATGAAGATGCAACTTCTGAGATTAAGTATATAACAAACTCCTTCGCCCGTAGAGAAAAGTGGTCCATCACTTACTCTCTTCGAACTAGTATAATCACCAAATTGATGGATTTCTTACATCTAAGTTCACAAGATGATGTCGTACATGAATTAAAAAAAGCATCAATATTAAAGTTGAACCAAAATTTGGAACATTTAAATGATACATTTACTTAGTGCACAAATCGGCTCTCATCTGACTTGTGTGAAGAACACTTATAAAACATTTCTTCTGGTCAGTATATCTCCAATGATATTTATAATTTTCTGTCATCGGTTACAACTAAAAGAAATAAACAGCGTCTGGCTTTTATTACTGACAGTTGCCTTCGCCTAAAAAGATTTGATCAAGCCATAACTAGAAATCGTATTGACAATTTTGCTTCCAAAAATACTAAAAAATCAAAATTAATGGTCAAGTTCAACAAGTTAAAATCAGAGAAACATTTTCGGACGTTTGCCCAACAGATTGGAAGCCAGAAAATGCGGGGTGGACGTTAATGAACGACTCCTATTATTACTATTGGTATGATGGCCCTCAAAGTCCATCGTTTGAACAAATATCGTCAAATATGCAAGGTACGGTACAGATGCTTTTCATTGTTTCTTGTAAATTTCATCTTCTTGCGCTTGACATGGGCGAGACTTCATAAAAAAATAATGATCAATAATTTTTAAGATTTGGAATTTTAGAACGAAACTGACGATTCTGAAATACATAAGTGTTCCTCTAATAGCGATGTAGAAAGTGGAGAAGAAAGTGATAACGAATAAGAACAAACTTTTGTACAATATCTTAATTCCGTTTAATTTACTATGTAATAAAATTAGTTTAATATTCTCTACTTGGAATTTTTTAATGATACATTTTATTTGTTAAAGGGTAAGAGGGTATCATGTGGCTATTATGTAGGCAAAAATAATATACAGTATATAAAATAATAAGCTACAACAAACACCAATCACTGTGTGCAAGGATATTTGCGCCGACTTGTTTCTCTGTCCGACTGCAGATTGGTTCCTATATATTTGTCAGACATTTGTAATACGTATTCAATTATAATTTATATATAAACATTTTTCTTTGTCCGATGAGTATTCATAAATTTTCGTTCATGGTGAAACCAACGATTTCCAGGTATCGGACTGGAAAATGGGAAACTTCTAGTTGTCGGACAATAATATAGCGTTGTTTTAAATATTTGTATAAAGTTATTCTGAAAGTATAAGGTGAGTATTAGTAAATTTTTTCAAGCTAAAAATTTTTCATATTTACGTTGGTAGACACCGTTAACGTTCCAACATTATTGTCGGACAACCTTTCAATCGCGCTTCCGATTGAATTCTTTTTAAATAACTTTTATTAAAAGACTGTGTGCATAAATTTTTGGGGTTATGCCAAATTAACATCTTTACATTTAAAATGCCCCCGCACCCAGTCTCCATATTGTCTGGGTGTGGTGGGTTCAACATAATGAAGCCACAGACAAAGTTTCAAGAGTGAATTATTAAAATACACTTTTTGTCGGCGGGCACTCACACTATAAGGATTACACTATGAAAGGTAAAGTCACCTCTTAAAAAATGATTTTCCGCCACTTTTTTTATAAAATTTTATTTTATCCTCACTACAAACTTAAGTATATATTATAGTATAAGAACAATATCATAATTTTTTAAATCTATTCAGACTAGGAAAAAAATTGTATTATCAAATTAATTACATGATGAATGGATCCTATTTATGAAAACACTAAAAAAGAGGCACGTAATTATGAAAATTTAGTTCCTATTATGAAAAATCTATATAATTAAAATAAAACTCATTTATTTCATAATAGGAGCATTATAGAATATAGTTTATGTATAATTTTCTCCTATTATAAAAAAATGATTTATAACAATATTTTTTTCAAGCGTAATAATATTAAAAATTCCCAAGTATTTTAATGAAACAATCAGATAATATCATGAAGATTCTTGAATTGATTTTATTTCCATCATTTAACATCTATAATTTTTTTTTTCCTGGCTTTTTTATAATCGGAACTACTTTTGAAAATCATTTCACGATAGTTAACTTTACCTTATTGTCCTTAACTGCTTTCCGTTATCAAATAGCTCATTTAAGACTGATAGCCTGATAATACATTAAAATGTAACAATTCTTACATGCTTTAAAAAATTATGTTGTCAAGAATCATATTACGAATGAAAAATTTATTATCGAATAAATAAAATTCTTACTTGCTTAACCTTAGTAAAATTTATGTATGATGGTTACTCCGTTTCACTTGCTTCCATGTCGCGATCAATAAATAAACCCGATTGTAATCATTCATTCTAAGTGTTTTAACATCCCTGGTCAATATGTCCATATGAGTGGACCGCCGCCCCCTTCTGTCTCACCCTGTGCCAGCAACCTAAGTGTTCACGCCCTACTAATATTTTCCGCATATATGCTTATCTCTCTGTTACGCTTAAAGGGATGTAGTTTTCGTATATTAACCTTACTACATATCGAGATGTATCTAATTTTCACGTTAATACGCAATTCGGAATAGTCACTATGACTGTCCAGCCACCGTAGAATCGTATCTCCCACATGGTAAATTATTTTTAATTTATGTGAACTTCGTTTGACCTCATTACTTATAATTATTCTTTATTTGTATGACAATATATGTATTAATTTTTTTTTGCATAAAAAATCTGTCCTGATGAAGCCTTTAGTAGAATGGCGATCTATTGACCTATGTATTTGATTTTATAATAATCATTCATGCTCCAAACATCATGTATACTTTTGTGTATTTACTTAGTATAACATTTCTTTCTTATAATATTCTTCGAGGTAAGGAGCAAGCTATTATATTATTAAGTTATTAAACGATAATAACCGCAAATGATAATGAACATTTTATAGACTCGAGATAAATTATTGAGGTTAAAACGCCCTTAGCCACTGTACCTTACGAAAATTGGCGTTTTTTAGGTATATTTTGAGGTAAGGTATACAATTTAGAGACAATGGACCTCTATGTAGCCATAGTTATGAAAATAGGTATAATTTACTTTAAAAAAAGATAGACTTCTTAGGTTACAACGCCTTTAGTCACTGTTAGCTCTGAAAATCGACGTTTTTCAGGTATTGTTTAAGGTTAGCTAAAAACTTAAGGGTGAATGGTAGATGATGTTACGATAGTTGTGATTGGCAGTAAAAAATATATAATATTTTTGTTAAACTTTTGATTTTAAACACCCTAAATCAACGTGCAGTATGATTAACTGTTTTTTACAGTGATATCTAGTGCTTGCAGTAACCATATTGGCACCGCCATTTTGAATTTTTACAGAGTACCACTCGGCATTAGAAACTACAGATAATAAGCTTAAAATTTCTTGGTTGTTCGTTTCAAAATAACTCAATTATTTTTGGACAGGAAGGGGTGGCCAAGTTGACATGAAATGCCTTATATATGTATGTCTAGGGAATTCTATGTCAAGCGGACCCATCTCTATCCATCTGAAAATCTAACCTAAAGACTTAATACAAAATGGAAAATGTAGCAAAGGACTTCCACTTTCACATGCTTTGTGGCCTATTTTAAGATCGAACATGGTGGCTTCAAGATAACGGCCGTAATTAAGTAAGTCAAAAAAAAGTTTTGGGAATTGGTTATAAAAAATTATTTAATCTTTTAAACGCTATAATACTATTTGCAAAGTCGCTCAAGACAAATTGTATTTTTTTTTAAATTAAAACTGATGGGTCCAATAAGGCAGACATATATAAGAAAATTAAATATTTAGTAAATTTTCTTATATTGTACAATAAAGGTGGTTATCGTAATATTTTGTTTTCCACAGAAATTCTTCGGAAAATTATATCTCACTTATTCTATCACCACACATAACATGTCAAAATTTTAAAGGGCCTGGCTTCGTCGTTTTCAAGAAATTGAATCGCAAATATTTACGGTTATACACGGGCTCTTATGGAGATGTTAAGTCTGTACTTCAGGATGAAGGGCGGACGTCTTGAATTCAATTAAAAAATAAATTTTATTTATTCGTTGAAACCCAGTCGTCGACTTTAAAGTCATATGTTGTTCACAATTAGTATATTCTTTCTAAAGTTTTGTCAGCTCGAGGCTACGGTGTTGAATTACCGTCGAGCTGTGTGGGTAGCGTATGTAGTGAATATATATGTGAGGTACACAACCGCGAAAAGATCACTGACCTACTACACTTGATACGTCTATCGTCTTTTATCGTACGTCCTTGTGAAGTACTCGTCGTCAGTGAGAATTTTTTAAAGTTAGTTTAATATACTATATGTTCAATTGTAATTAGAACTGAAATGATTTAAATGCCAAATGTGTCCTGTTAACAACCAAGTATCACTTTAGTAAGTTGAAAAAATTTTTACAAAGTACAATTTCTTTTCAAATTTGAAATATATGGGAAATACGAAAATTGATAAAGGTTTTGAATTCACGGGTACAAATAATTATTCTTCAAACTTAGCTGTTGCTTACAATCATTATACTTAAACTTACTTAAATAACGCTGGTTCAACCGCTGCTCGCGCCCACGCAGTCACAAGTTATTTCGTGCATGATCGTAGCACCAAATCTTAAATTACACAGAATCACCCGTGGCTGGATATATGGTAGGCTCCTCTTTTACGTCAGGAACCCTTCTCGACGGTGCTTTTGCTTGAACCGCTCCTATAACGTTCACTTTAAGATCACGGATCGTTTCGCTCACTCACGATCCAGCAATACTACTTATAATTTTCCAAATCAGACTAACGCGTTGGATTGTTTTACTCTGACTAAATGCGGTTCAAAAGATTTCTGAAGACTTACTCTCGTTTAGCAGAACAAATCCAAACACAACTTATAATCTTGAAAGTCAAGAATTAGCGAGTTGGAATGTGCTCCATACTCTGACTAAACGTGGCTCGAGAGATTTCGAAAGACTTACTCTCGTTTAGACAGTTTGCCGTCAAACACTCAAATCTCTGCAGTTACTTAGAGTTTGCTTGACAGAACAGTAAAGGCGAAGAATGGAACGAGGGGGGAGCTTTTATACTCTCGCGCTTAAGAAGGGCAAGTCAAGTTGGTATTTGACATAATAATCGACGCAATCCAGTTATTACCTAATTCCAAACAAAGCGTGATGGTTAAGATAGCTAATCACTTGCACTTCAAGTGCGTATTGATTTCAAAAAGATGTTTCAAAACATTTAATAACAGAATCGATTGCGAATCGTATGGATCTCAAGGTTTTGCAGCAGTGGTTTTACAAACTATGTCGTAACGCTGATGGCTCGCATTCTTACTTAAGTAGGTTCATAGTGAATATTACGAAATTTGAAATATACTTACACGTACACCAATACAAACACCTACACATGACCATTATATACTTGGATGCATGACACAGGATATAACACGCCCTCCCTCAGCTGATTGCCACCTCGGCTATCTTGAAAGTGAAAACTAGAGGAATCATGTGTCATCTATGAAGATTTCGGTTATTTTCAATTTATACATTCAGTAATTAATAAAAGAAAATTTTGATCATGTGTTGTAACAATCTTCCGAGATAAACAGGTTTGATGATATCTTGGTAGTCGATTTAATAAGATGCGAGAAAAATTATTCAGATTTTGAGTATACATATATTAATAATAATATATTTTTGAGTCGATGTAATTTTGTAGATTCTGCACCGTATACTACTGGAGCAGTTTACAGTGATTTAGCCACGCCTATTTTAAGTACGACCTCCGTTGTAATATGAGTGGCCAAGGCAGATGACCGGTATCATGCGGCCATACTATAGCATATAAGCAATGAAGGTGACAGTAGGTATTACATTTCACTCGTAGGCATTGCCACTACCCTGTTGATTTGTCGTAGGATGCTGTAGGCGTATCTTAGAGCTTCTGATGGTTCGTAACTTTTTGTTTAACATGTGACATTAATACGGAACCAATTATGCTTCACAACGGTAAAGTAGAAGGTTCTGTAAAGTTGCAGCACAGAAGAATTTTTGGATAGTGTTATTACACAAAACACATCACTATCACTGGTATTCAATTCTATCACTGAGTCAATTTTATACAGTCAAAAGTCTAGGCATAGTTGATGTCCACCACAAGTATTATTATAAAAATGAATATCATAGAGTTCATATAAATTTGTATAATCTTTATTTGGGACCTACCGTATCAATTACAATTTTAGAAAAACTTCTGCGGGTGCATTGGTAATTATCATAGGTTCCTTAGTTTGTGTGCGAACTGATCGTTGCTCTTCACAAATTTAGCATTTTCTTATAAAACTTCCGACATCATTTTTCATGCCTTCTTAATAATAAAGTTCCCTGATTTGCCTATAAGGTTTAGTCATACCTCTGTGTCCTCCAAAGAGGCCATTATGACATTCTAACAATTTTTGTTTACGTAAATCTGATGTCAGATAAGTGCATTCTCCGAAACACAAGGTAATTTTGATTTGTAGATGTTTAATTCCCTCATAAATTTGGTAGGTGATTTCACCTTTTCGCGAGATTCTCAGAGTTCTTACATTTTTATCTTTAATTGCTTGGGCTAACCCAGCTTAAAAGGTATAAAGATCGTAAGATAGTATTTCATTTCTTTTATTTTCTTTGATGGCTACACCAAATATAAATATTTTCCTGTGAGTTATTGTTATTATATCGCCTACTTGTGGCTGTGCTTTACTCAACTCATTTTTTTAGATATAATTTAAAGCTAAGAGCAATCTATTGTTAATTGAAGATAACGATAAGTCAGCCGTAATAAACGTTGCAATATCATCACGTAAATATGTTTAGCATTCTCTTGTATTTGATAATTTAAGATTATCAGGTACATGCGTATTAAGATAACTAAAGCTTATATCTTCCTTACGAGTAACTAAAATATCGCGATCGGGATTTCACAGCTGTTCTAGCATTTCTAACGTGGCAGTCGGTCGTGCGGACGGTCTTATGTTACTCGTACTTGTAATGCGATGTTGATTTACGTCTTCATGAGTAATAGTACGTGAATGAGGAAGTGTGGCTTGTATTATGCCGTGCGTTTTTCTTTTCTTTCTAAATTCCTCGCTGTCTTCTTGCTTGATGGTGGAAACAATCAGTTCCCTCCAAACAGTATCGAAATCAGCTTCTATGACTGTAGAGGCAGCATTGGATCGCCATATAGGAGATTTTGATCTTATTGGGAAACTCGTTTCGTCTATCGACTCTTCAGAATCCTCTAAATACTTTTGTAGTGTTTTAGGTGAATATGTTAAATTTTGGAATTCCTTGTCACATTAAAATTTTGAATTTTTAGCAGCTTGTCAGCCACCTTGAAATACAGCGTAATTTCCACTCATTTCATCATCTCTTAAAAGATGGTTTATTTATGAATATGCGAACAGTAGATTGAAATTAAGAATTTCCTTGCATATCCGCGATCATTTTGTCTTCCGAGGTAATTGACAAATCACTGTCAAGATTAACATTACCTGATTTTTAAGTTATAGATCTAAGTTCTTGAGTTGGAGGTATGTTGGTCGCCTGTATATTCAATTGACGGTTAATTATTTCTTCCCACTCGCTAACTCCTGTTACAGCTTCTTTTTGGGAGTCATTGTCAGTTGCACTTGTTATAATTGGTGAGTCTGAATCATCGTTTGAAAGACTAGGGAGTGACAACCTATCTTTTTGCGGTGTAGGTATGTCGACCTCTTGTTCCTCGTATGTCGTATCCGCGACGCTGGTATCTTCAGATTCCGATGTGACCGTGTGTACGTCAAAATATGTTTCTCGTTTTTCTGTTGCCCTGCGCTTTATTAGTCTTTGCGCTATCGATAACTGCTATGATCTCCTTGTCCTCCTTCCATCCGTTTTAGTACGGTCAGAAGAGAAGGTTTTAGACCCCTTTTCTTCTCTCTCGACACTGGTTTGACCGTTGAAGTAGACACACTGTTATTAAGGCTTAGATTACTCGCTCTACGCGCGTAACAGAGATGATTTTCTAGGACGGGGTGGTTTTAAAATAGGTTTTAATGGTAATGCACGAGATTGTAACTGTGTGTCCTCATCAGATTCGTCATCTGAACTAGAAATAATGGAACAACTACTACTAAATAAAAAAAATTTCCCGAATTTACGTGCCCTCCTTTAAAGTTTACTTTATTTTGTGACATTTTAATTTTAGGCAAAACAACCGGATTACAAGATAAGGCATCTGCATTTGCATTTAGCCGTCCAGGCTTATATTTATGTACGTAGTTATATGCACGAAGTTTCGCTCTCCACCGATTTAATCCACTCATGGGATCTTTTATTGATTCAATCCAGGTAAAAGGCTCATTATTTAGGTAAATCGTGAGCTTTCTTCCGCATTAATAATGCGGAAAATATTGTACAGCTGTTACAACTGCCAAGCACTTCTTTTCCATGGTATAATAATCTCTTTCACATTTATCCAGAGTGCGAGACATGTAGACTACGAAGTGTTCTTCTCCTGGCTCGCCTTGACCTAAAACTGCACCTATGGCTGAATTTGACGCGTCTGTAGTTAAAAAAAAGGCTTATTAAGATCTACTTGTGGAAGTACTGGAGCTTTAGAAAGGGCTGATTGTAGTTCCTTGATACTGTTTTGTTATTTATCGGTCCAGTTAAATTTTTGACTTTTACGTAGTAATAACGTTAAGGGTTCGGCCATTTTGGCATGATCTTTTACAAATCTTCTCTAATACCCAGTAAGCCCTAAAATTTTTTTAAATTTTCGTACAGATTATTGGTACCGGAAAATTTTTAACAGCTTTAACTTTCTTAGGATCAGGGTTTACTCCGTATTTTCCTATTTTATGTCCCAAATATGTAACTTTTGGGGTTAAATATTCGCATTTATCTAATTGTAATTTTAGTCTGGCATCTGTTAGTTTATCCAACAATTTTCTTACTTCTGATTCATGTTCCTTTATATTCTTAGCACATATTATTTTGTCATCTAAAAATATGAATAACTCAATACTCTGTAAATCTAATAAAGCAGAATCCATAAGTCTTTGAAACATCGCGGGAGCATTGCATAATCCGGACGACATACCTACGTACTTATAGTGGCCGTACGGGGTACTAAAATCGGTCTTATGACGATCTTCGGGAGCCACCGCAACTTGATAAAATCCACTAGCTAGATCAAATACAGAAAAGTATGTTGACCCCCCCTATCTGCTCTGATATTTCCGTAATATTCGGCAAAGATAAGCGTCAGCTATAGTTTTAGCATTGAAGTTTCTAAAATCAATTCCTAGACATTGTCTATTTTCTCCATTCGGTCCTGGTTTTTTTTGGGACTATTCATAATGGACTGTTGTAAGGGCTGGTAGAATAATGGGTAGTACTATCTTCTAATAATTTATCGACTTGATAACTTACTTTTTTATAAAAAATGGGAGGGTATCTATATTGTTTAGTAAAAACTGGATTATCATTAATTAATGTTATATTATGTTGTACGTAAGATATACGGAGGGCTGAGTCACCATTGATATAAGACAAATGATGATATTCTCTTACTATCTCTTGTTTTAAGCTAAATATTTCATAGTAATTTCGACGGATTTTACCTATTATTATACTAATCCTTTCCTCAACATCTGCAGTAGGGGTATCACTGACTGAATCAGAATCAAAAAGGTTTTCAGAGTCTTTGATCTCAAAAGGTTTGAGTTCTTTAAGGAAAATTTCAATTTCGACCGGCTCCTCTCTAGTATTAATAGCCATAGTGTAACAACGTCCCTGTTCGTATGTAACGGTAGCTTCTCCTATAAATACTTCTGGGACAGTTCTTATCTGACGTGAATGAACTGGACCTTGACGTTTGTTTTTTTGTACAGGAATTTTAATAGGGACTCTTACTCTGGCCGGTAACAAATATACACGATTTCCATTACATAGTACACCTGAGTGATTAAAGTATTGTGAAGTAGAATGATCAATTGAATTTTTCTCTTTAACTTCATTGAAGGCCTGAGAATAGTTCTTCTGACTCTATTTATGTTTTTAAATGATCGATTCGTCAAGTTCTAGACCCCGTTCTTCGTCGCTCGTTGTAATAATTCTACTAAAGGTACAGGGTCAATAAGCTTTCTTTCCAACACTAAATCTCTTAGATCATAACATAGCTGGTCTTGCTCTTCTTATAAGAATACATTTTCCAATATTCTTGCTTCACTAAGTTTTGATTTAGTAGGTAACACAAAAAAAGTATAATCTTCATCATATGTAGTTAGTGTGATGGTTCATAAAGTTATTTAATTTTAAAACGTTAACCCAATAAGCGCTTTTTCTGCTTTTCTCCATCGCAACAGTTGGACGGAGAGATGACTATTTTATCGCGTTAACATCGGCACCCGTATTTAAGATCAATGTATTATCATATTTATGTAGCTGCAAAACTTCTAGTCTCACAGATGGAGAGCTCCCGATGCTTTTTGCAACCGACATTCGAGCAGTCGCAAGTTTGAGTTCACTATTGGACGCAGGTTCTAATTGTTGCTTGCTGTAACGTCCGGGCGATGAGCACCGTTCCCGTTAAAAGACTTAGATTGCGTAGGGTTAGGGAAATTTGGTCTTGAATTAGACTGATTGTCAATGGAATAAGATCTCGAACGATAGTCTGCATTATACTGCGTAGATGTATTTTTGTGGAGGCGGATGGCTATTACGACAAGTACATATTTTATCCTCAGCATAGTCATAAGTGTGCAGCAGGTTTTAGTAACACAAGCACTGGGACGGTACAGTATGAATAGGACAAGTCATGGGTAAATATTGGTTTTGTTAATAACTATTTTGATGTTTTCAATGGTTATTGAAAGAAGGATAAGTTTGCGTAGCTTTATTGGCTTGTAAAAATTTTACTGATTCATTAGGCACAGAATTATATCCATAATTAAGAGCTGGATGAGCTATAATTTTTCCTTCCGAATCAAAATTTGTAGGCGTAATATTTACATCGTTAGGATTATGTTGGTATGGAATATTACGATTATAATTATTTGGGTCATCAAAAGATTCTCGTTGACAATTGTTAATTAGCATTTATACCGTTTCTGCGCTGGAAAACTTTTGTGTGAGCTGTTTTGTACTACAACGTTTTACTGCAACAGAAGTTGTAAAGGTATCTTTTAAGGGGTTTTGAGGCGTTCGATTATACATGCTTGTATATGTGTTAGAAAATAATACTCTTTCTGTTTCTTTCGCCTCTACAGCAACTTTCACCGCGTCGGCAAAAGATTTTAGTACGTTCGACATCATCTTGGCCTTAAAACCCTCGGGTAAGCCTCTCATAAATGCATCTCTCCCAATAATATCATGGTACAATTTAGGATCAGATAGCTGGTTTTCAGGAATTTTATTAGAAGCAGCTTCTTTTTTTCCCGCTTTTGTACACTGAATAATGAGTTGAGAGATTCTAGCATAATAATCACGAACAGCTTCTCCTTGGTTCATTTATGAATTGCATATATCCGAGATGTATTAAGCGTAAGTCTGAGTTGAAGCAAAGTGACGTTTTAGATGTTCTATAAGTTTATCCAATGTTTTAAAAGAGAACTATCGTAACAGCCTCTTGCTGGCGTCTTCGTGGCGTACTTTAGCCGCTGAAAAAGTTGATATGTTGTGTAGCTTGATTATTTCGCCGGGTAGCATTATTCAAGGCAACGCTACAAGATTATTCAAGAAATTCCAATGACATTCCGGTTTCTTTTGCTCTATGATAAGTTTCCAATAATTCTATCCTCTTAGTAACATCAGTTACAGCTGGAATTTTATCATAAGTTTTATTTATTTTGATAATTATTAAGTGTCGTTTTGTAAAAGAAAGTTATAAGCCTTTAATTATTATTATGAGCATATATTAAGCAACAACAAAAAGGACTAGCTCCCTACAAGGGATGCCAATTGGTTAGGTTCGTACTTCGCGATGAAGGGCGGACGTCAAGAATTCAAGTAACAAATAAAGTTATTTTATTCGTTGAGAACCAGTCGTAGACTCTAGAGTCTTATTTTGCTCGCACTCTGTATACTCTTTCTAAAGTGTCATCAGCTCGAGGCTGCGGTGTGGAATTACCGTCAAACTGTGTGCGTAGCGTATGTAGTGAATATATATTTGAGGTGCGCGACCGCGAAAAGATCACTGACCTACACTTAATACGTCTGTTGTCTGTTATCGTACGTTCTTGTGAAGTATTCGTCGTCATTAAAATTTCTTTAAAGCTAGTTAAATAAATTATAGCTTTAATTGTAAGTTAAACTAAAATAAGTTAAATGCTAAATATGTCCTGTTAACAACCAAGTATCACTTTAATGAGTTGAAATAGGATTTTACAAAGTATAATTTTTTTTTGGAGTACAAAATTAATGTGATATATAAAACTTGATAAAGATTTTGAATTCACGCTAACAAATGATTATTGCTTAACGCTGGCTGTTGTTTACAATAATTATACTTGAACTTACTTAAGTAACGCTAGTTCAGCCGCTGCTCACGCTCACGCAGTCGCAAGTTTTTTCGTGGTTGATCGTAGCACCAAATATTAAATTACACAGAAACACCCGAGGGTGGATAGCTGGTAGGCTGCTCTTTTACATCAGAAACCCTTCTTGATGGTCCTTTTGCTTGCACCGCTCCTATGACGTTTACTTTAAGATTAAAGATCGTTTCGCTCAAACAAGATCCAGTAATACGAAACGCTGACCTTAAATAAAAAAAGTGTGCGAATATTTTTCAAAAATCATTTTCTTTCTTCTTTAGTCTTCTCAATTCTCTATATTGAAAAAATTGGTATTAATAATTTTGTTGAGAATTTCAACAGTAAATTTTTTTTGTCAATATGAACTGAAAAAATGCTAATGATAATATATAATTTTTGCACTACATTGCAATATTGTTGATAGATTCACTGCAGAATTTATGATTACATGAATACACGATGCAAATGATGTACACTACAACACTTTAACCTATGCATAACTTATAAGATATATGAATATACTGCATGCGAGTGATGCAAGCAGTACGGAAGCGCAATAGTTATAGCTATAAGAGTCAAGTTTGTACATATAATACATACATACATATATTACGTGCCTGTCATACCACAACTTCTCAACCAGCTTACCCTGTCAGGGCTTGCTGCGTGCCCTAAAACGGCGGGGAGTGCGCTCAAGCAGTAGGCATGCAACGAACAGTGTAGTTGGACGAGATGGTATTCCTGTAAGGCGAGCGACCGTGCCAGTCTTTTTTCCGTGTGACTAAGCGTGGCCCGAAATATTTCTGAAGACCTCCTTTCGTTTAGCAGAACGAATCTGAACACTACTTATCATCTTAGAAGTCAAGAATTAGCGAGTTGGAATGTGCTTTATACACTGACTAAACACGGCTCAAGAGCTTTCTGTAGACTTACTCTCGTTTAGACAGATCGCGATCAAACACTTAAATCCTTGCGGTTACTTAGAGTTTGCTTGACAGAACAGTGAAGGCGAAGAATGGTACGAGGAGGGCGCTTTTATACTCTCGCGCTTAAGGAGGGCAAGTCAAGTTGGTATTCGACATAATAATCGACGCAATCCAGTTATTACTTAATTCTAAGCAAAGTCTGATGGTTAAGATTGCTGATAACTTGCACTTTTAGTGCGTATTGATTTCGAAAGGATGTTTAACAACATTTATTAACAGAATCGATTGCGAATCGTATGGATCTTAATCTTTTCGATCAGCAGTTTTACAAAGTATGTCATAATGCTGATCGCTCGCATTCTTACTTAAGTAGGTTCGCAGTCAATAATACAAAATTTGGAATACACTTACACGTACACTCATACAAACACCTGCACATGACCATAATATACGTGGATACATGACACAGGATATAACATAGAGGCCATGGCCATCTGGTTCCCAAAGACCCTTTTTGACTTCTAACTTGGTTAAGTTTCTGTAATATTTAACAAAAAATGCATAGAATAAAGTTAATCCTATTTAAAACATTCATTTCTAATTTCAGTAAGCCTAGCGTTTTAAAGATTTGTCGACTGAAAGTTACTGCATAATGTTATTTGTATATAGTAGTACAGATGCAAACAAAATTCCATGTTTTCTAAAAGTTTTTGCAATTGTAAAAATTTTTTTCGCTGTTTTTTATGTCTGTACATCAGACTTAAAACATATTTAGGTTTTTTGTATAAGAATACTCATATTAAAAGGATGGAAACTAAAAACTAATTTTTAATGTTAACTGTACTACGACAACCCCCCTAAATCTAAAATAAAGGGGTGTTCAAGGTATTTTAGCTTAAGTGCATGGTTTTTGAAAAAAAATGACGAAGTTTGGAAAATGGCTAAAATGCTAGATGCACTAATATTTTTTTTATTCTTCTTCAGTATGAGCCGAAATTGGATTTTTGATTTAATTTAAGAAGGTTTATTAATGTTTCTGAATCAAAAGTTGTAGTCGAATATAAAAAATTCACACTAGCGGATCGAATATAGTGGCCACAGTTGAAAAATATTTGTAACTTTAAAATAAAAAAACAATATACTCCGCATACAGTCTCAAAATTACTTTGTTCCTGATATGTTTTCGCTCAAGCATGCGTTAAAAAAAATTTGTAGGTTTCAGAATTGATCAAATTTACTAGATTCGCGTCTAATTCTATTTTCTTACGCAAGTCAAGAAACTTGATATTGTGCGTTATATATTACTGTCCTAGTAGCTACGTAGTCAAAATTTTTAGCGCAATATACAAATTTTTAAATGAGATATTTTTTTGATTATTATTGGATATTATTTTGAGTAGGCATATTTTAATCAGTAGAGTATTAAATAAATGTAAGTGTGCTGTATTAACTTTTTTATTACTAAAACTTAAATAATGTATCAAGATATATAAAAGCCTAGCTACTTGTCTAAAAATTTGAAGCAAGAAAGAGCTAAAGTTTATACAATATAGTTGATGCTTGTTAATTCTTTAAAAGAAAAATTTGTTAAAAATAGTTTTGTTAGATATTTTAGTGATGGAGATAAGCCACATTTTAAAAACCGTTTTTAAATGGTGAATTGAATAAATCATAAAGAGGACTTTAGTGACAAGGTAAATGCCATTGTTATGCAACTGCTGATAAGAAAAATGCCTGTGATGGTATAGAAGGCCTTTTTGTGAGAGTGACAGCTAGATGAAGTCTTTTAGGAGATCCAACGATTGATATTTTAACAGCCAGACCCTTATATGATTGGGGCAAAGAATGCTTAACATCATCCAAGACAGAAATTTTCTGCTACAGTAAAAGTGACCATGACAGGTACACAAATAAACTTAATTACAGATTTCAGTTAGCACCTGCTATATCTAAAATTAAAAAAAACCATGCTTTATAGTAGTACGAAACATAAAATTAGATATGATAAGATTCTTTAATCGAGAGAATAGTAAAGAGTTTGACTTAACTAGATCAATTAAATAACTGTAAATAATATTGTATAGGAAAGTTGTAAATAAAATTATAGAGAAAATTTTTAAATATATAATAATCAATAGGATATCTTATTTTAAATTAAGCGAAAAAATAGTATAAAGTCGTAGTAATATTGTATGCAAAGTTCTTACTATATCATTTACGAATTGCCAAATTGAACACTCATGTCCGCCATATTCGATCCGCTATGTTGAATTGTCCATATCCGACTACAAACTTTAATTCAGAAACTTTTTGAACCGTATAAAATTACATCAAGAATTAAGTGGCTGCTCATACTTGAAGAAAATAGAAAAATTTGGGTGTATCTAATATTTTTTTTCATGTTCAAAACTTCGTCATTTTTTTCTAAAAACAATGCACTTAAACTATAAAACCTCTGAAACAACTTTACCCGAGAATTTGCTCCATAATTTGATCGGATATTTTCAATTTAATACTGCAAACTTTATTATTTACGTCTGCCATATTGGATCCGCCATTTTAAATCTTCTACATCTGACTAAAAATTTTGATTTGGCAACTTTTAAAACCTTATATAACTACATGAACAATCTAGTATCTGCTTATACTTGAGAAAAATATAGGAAATATGCGCGTATATAAAGATTTTAGTCATTTTCATAACTGCGTCATTCTTATTCAAAAATAATCCACTCAAACTAAAAAACTTTGGGAACAACTTCATCTTTGAATTGAATGCAAAATATAAGATTCTTTTAATTTTAAATTGCGTAATTTTTTTAATGTCCTCCACATTGGATCCGCCATATTAAATTTTCTATACAAGACTATAAATTAGGATTTAGTGACTATTACAAACTTGTCGTATTATATCAACAATCAAAAATTGACTCATACTCAAGAAAAATTATCTTAAATATGGTTAGATCTAGCAATCTTAGCCATCTTCAAAACATTGACATTTTTTTCAAAAACTACGCACGCAAACTAAAAAACCTTAAAACAACTTTGTCTTACATTCAAATGCAGAATATGATAAAATTATTTCAATTTGAAATTGCTATGTTTTTTATTTATATATTGGATCCACCATTTTAGGTTACAAACAACAAAAATAAAAATTCGTGTTCAGCGACCTCAAAAACAGTATTATAGCTGTTAAAAGATGAAATAAACTTTCATAACATCTTTTGTCAATCAATTTCTAAAACTTTTTGTCTACCAACTACATGAAGGCCGCCCTCTTGAAGTTACCATTTTAGATTTCAATGCAAGCTGAAAAACATGTGAAATTTAAAGTCCTTCGCTACAGTTTCCATTTTGTTCTAAGTCTTTAAGTCTATTTGTGTGATGGACAGAGAGTGGGGGGGGGGGGGGACGGTTTG
>JAPYYV010002046.1:0-26622 GCA_030522625.1 Copidosoma aretas
ATTTAAATTATTAAAAATGAACTTTAGAAATCACGAAAATAAATTTTTGATCAAACGTTGGGGGTTGGCGCGCGAAGCGCGCAGAGGGCCCCCTAGTAATTTAAAGTTGAAATAAAATCGTATTTAAATTGCAACAAAAATATATTTTCAAGAGTTATAAAATTTGTATTCATGAAAAATTTATTTTCACAAAAAAATTATTTGTTAAAAGTGTATTAAAAAATTACAAATACGTGGCCCAAAAAACGGTTTGCATGGCGTATAGCACAAGCTATATCAACCTATACCATGCATGTATGACTTTCACCGAAACGTTTACATTGAAATCAACATATGTGTGAGCACTTGGAGAAAAAAAATCTTTTTGCTATCCAGAACTTCTAGAAGTAGAACGTATGCATATTTTTTATTTTCAATCTTACCACAAAAAAATGTTATACTTTATCGTTTAATAATAATTCAACAAACATTCATTAAAAGTAATAATAGTTTTTGTCACAAAAGTGTGATCGCCGCCAAGGCTATTTTGCGGCCCGAGGGACCATAAGGTAGCCTTGGCTGGATTGCACTTGGGTGGCGAACACTGTTTTTTCCTACCTCGGGCACTTTTGCATCCCTGGTACACCCTCTGTAGGAAAAACAGCGTTCGCCACTCATATGCATCCGAAAACTACTATTCTTATTATTAATCATATTTATGAACTTGTAGACAAGAAATACTCTAAGTGCAGTCAATGCAAAACTAAAAAATGTTGTTTAGTAAAGGAAAAACAAGTATAAGTTTTTAACTGCAAAAAATTATTTTTAAAAAAGCAGGACATGATTTAATCATTGAGCTTTTCAATTTGTGTATCATACGGCTTTTTGATGAAATTATTAATAAGTATTAAATTGATCTTCAAAATATTTTATAGCGAAAATGAATACGATAATATCTGTCCAGTTAATTAATATAATCGTTTTAATGTAAATGATCAGGATTTTTTCATCAAAATTAAAAAAAAAATCACAATCTTATAAAATTGTACTTAAAAAAGTAAATGGAAATTAATCGACTACAAAGAAGATTTGTTCATACACATGCATGTACATATTATGATCCTCGCGTTAAGCCTTCTATTTGTAATGAAGAACATAATGTATACGATTTCGTTCGATTATTTTTCATTAATTTTTACGGAATTTGGCGCTATCGAAATTTGTCAAGATCTTTGCTGGAACATTAAAAAACCTTTTAGCTGTTGTCTGTCTCCTTCTCCAAGCCATATATTTCTCTGCATTTCAATCTTTTTATTTGTCATTATACCATTCCTTTCTCTCATTGTCATTTTTTATTGATTTATAACATTAAGTTGGCTATCATCTATGTGTCTGCCTATATGTCTGTCTGTGTGCCTTTCTCTAAGGCTAGCGACAGTCATAAAAAAAAAAAAACAACCTTACATTAAAGTCTTTTGCATACTTTAGCGAAAAAAATTGTGTAACTAATGTTTGGGCTCTGCAGGCCGCTAAAAGTGGAATTTCCTAATGCGACATTTTTTAAACTATGTCTGACGTACGTTAACGCAATAGAAATTTTTCGGCTTTACCTCGGAACACGTGTTGAAAAGAACGAAAGAAAGAAACACAAACAGTTAACAAAATAAAAAAGATGTCCTGACATTAAATTATCGAATGTATTTTGTTGCTTGGAAGGATTGGGAGAGTAAACACCGATTTTTTGCGAAACGATCAATTAATTACATAATATATTTATATATTATTACATATTTGCGAGGTTTCCTGATTAATCGTACCCTGGGCTACATTGTACCGGCTTAGATTTCAGCTGATGTATACATACATACATCATTTTAGCAGTAGTGTCTGTAGGTGCAGAGATGATTGTAACAAATATGTATACTTTGTATATTAACTACTTTGTAAGAGTTTTTCTTGGGTGTGGTATACTTATACGTTCGCATAGTATATATATATATATATTCATGTGCCACGTACATAATTATATGTATCATCAGTGTGGCGTGTGACACTTTCTTTTCTTTTTTGTCACATAATTATAATCGGTAATTTTACGACCAACGCCTGTGTGTATCATCGGTTTTGAACAAAAAAAATTTCCGCATCGCTCACCTGATCGATATTTTTTTCATGGGCATGAGATCTTTCCGAATTCTCTGCGTTGCTGCTATATATAGTGACACGAATGCATTTTACAACCACATCCTACTTACTATATATACATAAACTGTCTTACTGACGGAGACAAAAAATCGAAAGGCACTAATCGTTTTGAAAATCGTTGTAAGCTAAGTACACAGAGGCGTGGGTTTTCGGAATTTTTCTGGTAACAGTGCCAACCGGCGCGGCTATACCCCCGTACTCTACATACTGATGATGAATTCTCTGATTTTTAATTTACTGATATGATAATTATTTCAATAAAAAAATAACGTAATAGTATTGCGAATTTACGATCGGCCACTTCCTACGTCCCTTTCAAAATTACTGCTTGGAGCGGTCTGAGATATATTTTTCTGCTCTTACGTATTTATTTTTCATCACCGCAGGCACTCCGATGATGTTTACGAATCTTCGATCTGATAGATCGGCGATCGCCTAAATATTATTCTAATTGCCCTGTTATGAAAGATAGATACGGAATCGAAAAACACTGATGCTGTATCGTTATTCAAGTATGTCTGGCTTTAAAAATTCACTCTATACTCTGTTATTAAGATAATTATTTCGGACTTGTTGCATAAAATATGCAGCCCGAGATAGTCGGCCGGTATTTCTGCGAACAAATAAATTATCAAGCACACTTTTGTATGACATTATCCGTGATATTTTTTCTCCTCCAGGTCCGATTTGCATACACGGTTACAAAATATAATTGAAAAAAAAGGGGGGGAGGGGAAAAAAACGAGTAGAAAAAAGTTGTTTTTCAAATATTTAAACATAAAACGATAAATTCAACCTGCCTGCTGGTTATTAAAACATTCTAGTCGAGCGAGAGTATAGAATAATAATAGTAATGTCGCCTCGGATTATTGGGCACCTGCGTTGTTATTTATCTATCAATTTATTGTTTATTTATTCACTATCATCAATCGCAAATAAAATTGCAAAGGATTGTTAGTTTTGTTGGCTATTATTAATTGTACCGCAGGTCTCTGGGCAGAGGGGATATACAGATAAGTTATATATGTATGAGTATCCATGTTTATATGCACGATGGGGCCGGTTGAGTTATTATTCCGATAGAATTTTTACAGTACCTACATATATAATACGTTATACTTACACACGAAAGTAAAAAGGCCGGCATGAGGAGGGAGAGGCATACAGGATGAAGAGGAGGAAGAAGAGGCGGCGGAGGTGGCAAGTGTCCATCGGCATGCATCCTTGTGTATATATAGAGGTGGATACCGAAAGGAAAGTTTCGTAGTTGAGTGGCAAGCCTTGCCGGTCGAACATCCACGTTGTTATTACAGGTATTAAAAAATATTCCATATTTCATTCTACTTCATTTTCCACAAATTTAAATTTGTTTTAAACCAAAAAATCGCGATCGACGTACAAAAAAATTTTCCAATTTCCAGACAGCTATTACCAATTACCAATAATTTCAAATTGAGATTTTTATTTGGCTGGATTACATTTTTGCATCTACAAAATTACACTCATACCTATATTTACCAATGTATTATCGAAACAGGTACATAATATGCACACGTCCCCAAAACCGTTAGGCAATCTAATGTAATTGATTACGGTAACACGAGTAAATGAGGAAGGAAAAAAAAAAAAAAAAAAAAAACAATTTCCCCCAGACTCCCGGCGGCGGCAAAAACACAAGCGGGAGACCAAAAAAAAACAAAAACGATCGCGCGCGCAATTACATACGGGCGAAAAATAAAAAACGGAAGCGCGAGCGCGAGAGAACCGGTTTGCAAAAAGAAATTTTTCGATTAAAACAAAAAAGGAAAGAAAAAAAAAACTACTTGAAATTACTTAATAACCAACCAACCAAAATTAACGACGCTATAGCTACAATAGCCGGATGTGTTCTTGCGCCTTTCAGATGGCCTCGAAGATGCTGAGCCTCCTGCTTCTCGGAGTCTTGATGAGCCTGGCCGTGGCCCAGCAGCCCAGTGGCCGAATCCTGGAGCCGCCGATACCGCTGGCCTGCGCCTCGAGTGAGTCTTCTTCACTTTCGCTTATTAAAATTCACACCGCCATCATAATCATAATAATAATCATCATCATTATCATAAGTTATAATATACAGCCGTCGGTGTCTGCGCGTCTGCGACGAACGTCATCTCGTTAAGTGTTTCGGCCATAAGTAGCGTGCACTGAATTAATGAATCGGACCCGTCTCGCCAGAGAAACAGCTCATCCGTTTTCATTTATGCAAATATCGGTGTAATATATAAACCGTGCGCTATCGAATTAATAAGATGAATAAGCATCGTCTCTTCCGGATTCTTGATGAAATACGAGCCTTACAATGTGCATCGGTATGGATGTATGCAAAAATTTTTTAGAGCAATAAGTATAATCACGCGTCCTACAGGTGTACAAGCAATTATCTTCAGTCTGGCTGCGCGGCGGCACACCCTCTATTTAGACCCCGAAAAAGTACATATACGAGAAGTGCCGTCATGCAAAAAAAAAAAAAAAAAAACAAATGCAGTAAAAGCTAAAGCCCTTATTATCTTTTTTTGACACACACCCAAAAGAGGAAGGGGAAGCTTCCACAGCATCCGCCTGAAGAGTTATCGGAAGCGCTCGAAACGAGTTTGGATCTCCAACGTTATTCCAAGTTTATATTCACACAATTGAAAGAGCAGAGGCATCATTTTCACCGAATATTTTTGTTTGTTTTTTTTTCCTTCGCAATCGTGGGGCCAGATTAAACCGCGTAATATATTGGATCGTGAGCCTATGCGGTGCGCCACGCAAAGATCTTTGTTTCCGATTTTACATCCACGTAGAGATAAAATAAAAAATATTAAACGTGTAGTATGTACATATGAGAGAAAAAGCTATTGCAAATTGTACACACATATATATACAAGAGATTACAAGAGATGCTTGTGCATAAGTTATAATAATAAGTATACGTTTAAAGCGTGCGTATAAGATAATAGACGTTTTTGACGCACTCCCGACATTATAATACACAAGACAAGCGTCAAACATCAAGCGGGCGGGCATATGGAGATGAGCTGAGGCAGGCTGCAGGTGCTACACTTTAGTAATAAATATTAGTAGGCCACTTTCACGCTTCGACGAAGCGCGGAATCTTAAATTAGTTATAGTATAGAGAGAGAGAGAGACGACACTGCCCGCATATTATAATACATCACGCTCATACAATTTTATCACCCGAGCTGCTTGGTAAACTTTCATCGCGCCTTGCAATGGAAAATAAACTAACGGCAAAGCCATTATTCGCCGGTCTTTCTGTTACATTCCTTCGATCTGTTTTATTTATCTCGCTTTCTTTTTTTTTTTTTTTTTTTTTTAGTGCTCGTATATGTATATAAATATGCATGCCTCGGCTCAACGCGGAGCGAAACACTTTTTTACGCGTCGTATGATCGAGCTGTGGGTACATGGACCCCATCACGTAAGGATACTGTGTCCGTGCTAATAATTGGTCAATAATCGTCACGATTGACGTTTCGGGGAAGAGAAACAAAGAAAAAAAAAAAAGAGAAAACGCAAAGTTGAATTTTACCTGCACACAATATAAGTGTATGATGGATGTATGTATGTACGTGCATACGAGAATTTCTTTGAGACATATTTGCATAAATTCCATCGTAATGGACACGAACGCTGTTCGAGAGAGTCGAAGAAACACAATTTCTTCTCTCCTCCTTCTCTTTCGTTTTGTAGGTCAGGTATCGGGCGAGGAATCTCAAATCTCTCGAAAGGGGTCGATTTCCCCGACAAAGGAGAGAGAGAGAGAGAGAGAGAGAGACGAGAGGAGCGAAAGTTATGTGTACGTACTCAGGTCGGGTTCGCGGGGTCCGGGCCAAGCAAACGAATTCCTTCTCCGAACGCGCCGATAGAGCCGAGTCACTTCCTCCGAATTAAGTGTGCCGGCCGCATAGCTTTCTTTTCTATTTTTCTTTTTTCACGCTCTCCGTGTACCCTATATTATACTTACTACTATACAATATGCGTACAAAATAGCGGCGTACGCGCTGGATGTTTCGTTTTTTTTCTTCTAAACTCCATGCGTACTCGTTGAATCTCCAAAGGGACCATCCACGAGCGCTTCAATGGCAAGGGCTATTACTACTCGTGGGCGGATCTATCGACGGCGGGCCACGAGTACGAGTGGCTCGCCGCAAGGAACTTCTGCCGAAGGCGCTGCATGGACCTCGTCTCGCTCGAGACTTCGCCGGAGAACGAGTTCATCAAGAGCCGCCTTGTCCAGAGTAATTTTTTCATTTCCTCTTGTTCTCCGAATTCGCAAATAATAAAAGCAAACTAATCGCTGTCGCGTCGTTCTCGCGTGTTATTTCTATCCCAACGTAGATAAAGTCAAGTACATCTGGACCTCCGGACGGCTCTGCGACTTCCAGGGCTGCGATAGGCCCGATCTGCTGCCGGTCCAGGTGAACGGATGGTTCTGGACCGCCGAGTTGCAGAAGCTCGCACCGACGACCAGTCGCGACCAGAACGATTGGTCCCCGAGCGGAGGGTGAGACCTAGTTATTTCATCAAACAGACATACCATTGTTTTTCTTCTTCTTTTCTTCACCGTCGTCATTCTGTGTTTTATACAATTTGTATTCTTGCAGAATCGGCAGACCCCAGCCGGACAACCGCGAGGCCCAGCAGGGAGGAGCCCCCGAAAACTGCTTGGCCGTGCTCAATCAGTTCTACAACGACGGAGTCAACTGGCACGACGTCGCCTGCCATCACAAGAAACCCTGGGTCTGCGAAGAGAACGAGGCGCTTCTGAACTACGTGCGCTTCAACAATCCCAAACTCCGCGTTTAATTAGTAAAATCGCTATCGCGTCATCGTCATCATTATATTACAACCACCACCATCGTCCACGTATATGATGCTGCCAGTGCTTGATTTCACTGTCGTTCGTACATATACATACTTGGTTTATCCATGTCCCCTTGAATCTTTCACGCGTCTGATGGAAAATTTCACACCTTTGCTCCTTTACTTTTTACCCATCATGACCATCATGCGCACTGCACATCTTTTTTTCTTTTTATGGCGCAGCGTTGTGAACGATTCATCATGTTTATGAATCAATCATACGTCAACCCCGTTACGTTTTTTTATAATTTTATCGCCCGTCACTGTAATTCGTAACTTGTGGTTTCATAGATTTTATTTACAGATTATAAAAGTAATGGGCAATTACGATTTTTTGAGTAAACTCAAAATGAAATTTTTTTTCTTTTACTTTCAAACTGTAAATTAAAAATTGAAAACGAACTATTGATATTTTTGCAACCACCCTGCCAGCGCGTAAATAATATTTATATATATTTAATTCCAAACTACAAAAGCCATGCATAGCATAAATCGATAAATACATAGCAACGATTATATCTATCATACATCCATATGTTTACCTATTACAAGTACGACTGATTATATAGACGCGTTTCATTATTTTCAATGCATGCGTATGTGCAGTAAACGCACACGTTAACGATTATTATTTATTTTTATTTTTAATAAATAGTTATAGGTAAAATTATTTTCGACTCTTTGTGTTGCAGCCGTTATTGTAATAACCAATATTTTTTTGAAATGAAAACAATCTACACATTATATTTATATTAAATATATTATACATATTATACTCATTGTTAACTCGACTATCATACAGATGATATATGTATAATATCATTTCAATTGTTACTTGTCATCATCGATCGCCATTATTCATTTTAATTACACTAGATATGATTCCACCAAAAAATATCTTACGAACTAATTTGTACCCGTACAAAAAGTGTGTTTTTTGTACATGCGATCACTTTTGAGATTAAAGAGTTTTTTTTATAAAACGTGACTGATTTGTATTTATGCTGTATACTCTTACCTACCATATATTATATTGCAGTCAATACACTTAGAGACCAATTTGTTCACTGTAAAAAATTGTAGGATTTACCACATATCGAATGATCGCGATCTGACCCCTGTAGAGATGTATTATGTTGATAAATTTGTAGTTTTCATATTATGTTTATAGTAACAAATTGGTCTCTCAGTGAACATACTATTATCATTAAATTTTTACGTCATGCATCAAAAAGATACATACTTTTTCGCAGCAGAGAAAAAAGTCGTAGGAAAAAAAAAACACGATTGATTTTTGTTGCAACTATATATAAGTTACTTGTCACCGCGCCAGCAGCGCGTGTAATGCCCCTTCTTCCCTCACCTCCTCGCAGTCATCACACTACCGGCTATAGCTATTAGCAGCTATACACGGTAAGCATAGCATAAAAAACAACCTTTAGGCGGTTTCAGGCCTTTGGGCACTTTGTTTTGTTCAACGAAAATAACAATTCCCCTCACAGGAGGGTGTCGAACTATCGATCTTATTATAGACTTAGATTTGCATAGTATACTGCTTACCAGTGCGAAAGTGCTCCAAAAGTGAACAATACATTTGGATTGTATACTTAGTTGAATACAACCTAAAAAATACACATTATTAGTTGAATATTAATGACTGTAAATAAATAAATAAATAGAAATATTACACACAGTGCACTCATGCAACTGACAGCGGCTATTAATTTATTAGTGAATCCGAAAGAACGAACAATTGAAGATGATGCCATCAGTTGAGGCACAAACTATTCAAATCCAACAACAGCAGCAGCAACTTTGTCGTTTGTGTGCGGAACCAAGAAACAGTCTCGTCGGTATTTATGAGCCTGAAGGTCAAAAATTAGATATTAAGGCAAAAATCACAAAATGTTTGCATATTCAGGTATTGTTTACTCACCCAAGTATTATCTTTCTCGTCTTCTCTTGTTCTTTTTTAACACTTCTTTTAACTTAATTGCAGATCTGTGAGAATGACTGCCTTCCTCTGTTTGTTTGCTTTGATTGCTGCATACTGCTCAATCAGTGCAATGAATTTTATGATAAGACTATTCAGGCACAGGGCTCCCTTCGTCATATGCTGTTGAATTTAAAAGTTCCAGTTCAACAAGCTTTTCCTAGTCAAAGTTTAGTTATACCTTTGACTACTGATTTAGAAACCACCTTGAATCCTTCAGATAATTTTCATTTTTCCAAAAGAAATCATTACAAAGACCAGTCAGATAGAAATTACTTTGAAGTAAATATTAAAATTGAAAAAACAACTCCGTTGCAAGACATTAATGTGATTATGAAAGAGCAAAAGCGTAATGATGTTGAAAACAAAGAAAAAAATAAAAAAGTCAAACGAAAAAATAATTTTTTAGAAATCACTCAGCCTGAATTACGAGATTTTTTATCAGATGAATCGGATGAAGAAACTAATAGAGTCATGGAATGTAATGAAAAAACTGTCAACAATCAAATTGAAGGTACATAATACAATTGTTAAAAGTACATCCAAAAATCATGTGAAAATTTGTATTACTGTTTTGTTTGTCTATCCCTGTAGATGTTGAATCTAGAAACATTTTGGAACCTGACCTAGCTTCAGCTAAACCAGATCTAAATGACAAAGAAGAGCAAACAATAAATCAAAAGAAAAAAGATAATCTGGACAGGTACCCCTGGCTCTGTACAGATTGCAATGATAAACTGCCTAGTCTAGAAGCTCTTGAGGAACATCATGAAATTATTCATAATCAAAAAGCTAAATACATGTGTGTGCAATGTTGTAAAGTATATGAAAAATATTATGGCTTTTTGACGCATGTCAAGAGACACAAAGCAAAAACAAAATACAGGCAAGTGTTGAAATCGAATTTTTTAATTTTTACATTGGAATTTTCTGTTTTCAAAGTAACTTGTGTTTCATCAATATCTTTTGTTATAGCTGTGATGATTGTGGAAAAGCATTTGTTCACAAAAAAGTTTTAGAAACCCATAAAGTTATTCATAGAGAAGAGAGACCCCATGTATGTCAAACTTGTGGCAAAGCTTTCAGGCAGCAAAGTGCATTGTACATTCACAGCAGGTGTCACTTACCAGAAAACATGAAAAATAGATTTCCTTGTGATCAGTGTGATAAAAGGTAAATAAGTTAAAAATAACCATTAAAAGTGTCTGAGAAGAAATAATTAAGATTTGTATGGTACTTGCTAGATTTTCTACCAAACCAAATTTAGTGACTCACAAACGCATTCATTCTGGTGTCAGAAATTTTACTTGTGACCAGTGTGGTAAGAGCTTTATACAGAAAGGCAATTTAGAGGCCCACTTTTTAACTCATTCAGCTGATAAGCCTTACAACTGCGCTCAATGTCCTAAGGCGTAAGTAATTTACATTAACAGCATGAATAAATATTTTTCAATGTTTTTAATTATGGAATTTGCGGATGACTTTATTTTTAGTTTCAAGACGCCTTTGCAGCTGAAGAAGCATGAAACTGTTCACACAGGCGCCAAGCCTCATCAATGTAATATATGTGGCAGGACATTTAGAGAGAAAGGCACGCTAAGAGAGCATCACAGGATCCACACAGGGGCAATGCCTTTCTCTTGTGAGTTTTGTGGCAAATGCTTCCGATTCAAAGGCATTTTAACAGTGAGTTAATTTAAAAAAATCAAATATCCATTAGCTGCCAGATTTAAAAAAAAAAAACTTTTACTAATTAATTTAGACTCACAGACGCCAGCACACGGGCGAGCGACCGTACAGTTGTCTTGAATGCCAGCATCATTTCACCAATTGGCCGAATTACAACAAACACATGAAACGTCGCCACGGGATTAACACCTCGCACAGCAAACGCATGCCGCAACAACAGCAAGGAGCTCGACAACACCTGCAGACGACCTTCCAGCAGTCGCAACAAAATCAGTCACAGACAGTACAGCCTGACCTGCTGGACTCTCAGATCACTCAGACGACTATGCAGGTAATTCAAACAGCGCCGCAGGTATCAGTGACCACACAGCCAATAGTTCTGCAAACGCTCTCGTCGAACGATTCAGTAACAGCCATTCAAACATTTACTGAAGCCGTAGACATTCCCGCTACGTTACCCACGGCACCTATAGCTCACCAGCACCATCAACAAACAAGTCCAGTACAAGCAGAAATTTCCAGCTTGAATTTTCGCGATCGTCAGCACGGAACTTCCTCTACAGCTTCTTACTTCAACATAGGCATGCCCATTTCTACGTACCTACCTCCAAGCACATCCTACAATTTTTATAACATAGGTATCTAATTGTTCAAGCAGATCTCATCCATTTTAAATAGGTAGACATTCCATTAAAAAGTTTTAACCTAAGTCGTTGTTTATCAATAAGAATACACCTTATTTGTGTGTAATTTGAATGTAACTAAATCATTTCTGAGAAGCATTTCGAGAAATATTTCTCAAAGAAAATGCAACATCAGACTTTATTTTAAATGAAGAAATATTCATTGGAATGATTAATGCTCTCACTTCTTATCTTATATTTTTGTACCTCAACTATATATACATACCAATTAATATATTACTCGTTAGTTTTCATAAAAATTGGTTGAATTATTTTGATTCAATTGTGTTACCCCGCCTCGAATCCTTATGACAATGCTTCAAACACAATAATTACTCTGCTATGAACTGCTATCAATTCCACATTTTTCATGCTAATAACTATTCTGATTACACACACTTTATGTATTGATTTTTAGAGAATATAAATAAATGAAACTTACAACTAAAATTTTTACTGTTTTCTAGTTACGAATTGGCGTAAAAGAATATCTGTCGAAGCTTAGCATCCGTGCTACTTATATATATTTTTCTCTTCGATTTTTCGATTGACAAAAATATATAAGCTTTGATTTCTAAATTTTTTGTAACTTACAAATTTATTTGTATAAAAATACTGAGCGCTGATTTTTTACTGTCATACAAACTATAATCTACAATTTTATTTTCACCTTATAAAAATAACAGCATGTGATAAAATTTAAAAAATCAATAACTGTCTGCAATCTTATTCGTTCTAAAAATTAAAAAAAGAAAGGTCAATTTTTTCGTCAATCAACTATACAGTTTACAAAAAACTTACATTTTCTAAGTATTCATCTTCTTGGACATTTTCCACCTCCAGTGTCAGGGCCATATCTTCTTCTTTGCATTCGATATCTAAATTACTATCTTGTACATGTGGCCAGAAAAGCTTTGTTAAGTCAACTACTGAATAAGCGTTACACTGCATCTGCTTTTCCACAAACTCCTTAATTGTATCATATGTCGCTAAAAGATCTCGAGATGGTGTCGGTTTTAAAGCTGTTGAGTAATCAACGAATCATTTTATTAATCCAAAACATGATTATGAACAGGAAAAGAAAAAAAGTTGTTTACTTTTCAAGTCTGTCTGATTTAAAGTAAATATATACAAGTAAAAGCTAAGTTGGTTGAATAAATCAGTCTCCTTATACTGAAAAAATAAATTTATGGTGTAAAATAAACATGGAAAAAAAAAAAAAAAAAAAAAAAACTTATTTTCTTACGATTCTGTGAACATTTCCATCTGCACAATTATAGCATTTCGGGAATGTATCATTAGTGTCCAAAATGACTCTTCGCATGACTTTTGAGCAAATGGGATTTTCACATTCTACTTCGCCATAATAATAATCTGTGACGAATTTTCTTATATCTAATTGAAGTTTATTTTGTATAGCATATGCGTACTTCCACGGTGGCAAATCACATTCAGGATTTTCACATGTAGCCAGTGACGGTCGAACGACTCCATTCTAAAAATATAAACATGAAGAAATCATGAAAAAAATCAACAAAATAAATTTTTACGCACAAAATCATACGTACATGTTCACTGACTGGTGTGCTAATTTCATTTTCGGTTTTACAGTTTTCGTTGCGACAAAGAAATTTAAATGGATGGCAGTTTTCGTATCGATTGTCTTTGATACATAAGGGAACTTCCCCTTCTTCTTGGTTTGTAATTGTTCTCTTTGGTTTGTATTTATCTCCGATACCTTTAGTGATGATAAAAGTCACATTAACTTGAAGTAATTACTGCAAGGCTAAATCAAACAAAATAAATTTTACCTAGATTTTGGGCGATCAGAACATCATCAATACCTTCAATTGGATCGCATATTCTCAAAACGACAGGATGTATTTGATTAAGCAGATAATAATCAATATCTATTTTGAGACTATCACTTTTTTTGAATTCCTCGATATGATAAGCTCTTTCGAGGGCAGCTTTACTGGTGCCATCCTGAAATTAGAAAACATTTGATAAATCAATAAAGTAAAAAAAAATATATCCATTATTATAAGCTTACCTCGCAAATGATGTAAGGCACTGTATCGCCAGTTTTCCACTTACGACCGCCGCTCTCATTGAGCCTCAAGGCAACAAGCACGTGCGACAATTTTTTGTCATTAGGATATTCATTTGGATTTTTTGAAAGTTGCTTGGTTATAACAAGCAAAGATAGAGGCAACTTGCACTCACGTAAGTTTTTCCCGACAGTTTGCAGAATTTCAAAAATCTTTTGCAGACGGTCATCACTGGACTGATCATTTAAAAGCTGGTCCAAAATTTGACTAAAAAGATTCTTTAATGTTAAGATGAAAATATTTAGCGTCACTTAATTTATCCAGTCGTCAATTTCAACTTACTTTCCAACATCACAAGCTAGCCCACACCAGTCTCTCCTTACAATATCTAATCCTTTTAGCTCTTTTGTATATTCCAAATGTCCACTCGGAGTTTTACTCATGCTCACTGCAGCATATTTTTTCTTTTGCAATAGTAATAGATACCTAAAAACTCCATCGATATCCAGCTCGACTTTTTTATACAATTTGTTCACCTCCTTCTTTATCTCCTTACCAATATTGAACACTTGATCATATTCAAGAATATTTGTATTGATCATGATAGAGTCGGTATCGCCGTAAATGACCTTTAAAATCATATTGGATGAATTAATCGTAAAAAATGTGGGGACAAAGGTAAAACATTAAAAACCAATAAAAATAAGGCCTTTAAAAATATTACCTCGTAATTGCACTTTTCAACGAGAACTTTGGTGTTCTGTAGGATCTCGCGACCTTTCATTGTTACGAGAGCTGCAAGACCTTTGGCATAGAAACGACAATGTGTCGCTCCGAGACAGCCATACATGGAGTTGGCTGTGAGCTTCAGAGCCATTTGTCGGATATTGTATTGGGCTCTGAGTTCTGACGAAATATTTGTCAATTTCATAAGCTTCTTCACCTCTACACGGCTCTCAACTAGCTTACGAATTTCCGTAGGCACAATACCAGCTTCCACAGATGACTCTGGCAATGACAAATTCTAAATGACAGAGGATTCGAATAAGAAATTCGCTCGATGTAGTTTTTATACAGTTGATCATTATAAATATCAAAAAGAGTAACCTCTACATCCTCATATGCAGCACCCAGTACGGTCGTGAAGCATAGATTAAATTCTTGTATAATACTTGGGTACAACGAGTTGAAGTCCATTAGCAAAATTAACTTATCGTAAAAACCTTTTTTGGGATCCAAAACTAGTCCACCAGCATAGGCGGGCTTCTTTTTTCTTCCTTGCTCCACTACTTCTCTTTTTTTACTGGCTGTTCTGCAGAATAAATGTTACATGCATTTTCTTTGACTTTTGGTCTGATAGGAATCTACTTATTATCTGATTATTTACCTTTTGTCTGGCGTAATATAATTTTTGTTGTAAAAAGCATGTAAAAGCAGGAACTCATTTCTCTCAGCTCGACCAGCAGAGAGTGTTCGTGACAACGTATTGCCAGCAATATTAGTTATTTGCAGAGCTAAAGGAAGAATGCTTAATTCTACGACGATTCCAATTATATAAGAGGCTTCAACCATCGTGCTTTGGATCAAATTTTCCAGTTTTTCGGCGGAGCTATAAAATTTCGGACAATCTTCAGGTTTTATTTCTTTACACTCGTATTCCTTTTTCTTCAATACCTGCAGTAATCATTGCTTGAATTATTATTTTGTTTCGCGGACTATTTAATGTTTTCAATTTGTAAAATAGAGAAATACAAACTCACGGCGACACAAAGTGAAGAAAGATCGTAACTTTTGACTTTTAAATTCAATTCTTTGGCAGATGTCGTTATATCACAAATTGGTCGGCCGCAGAAAATTTGACTTAAGTTTATTTTTCCCTGAAAAAATGTTTAATTTGTTTATTTGAATAGTACTTGAAAAAAAAGCACATCAATTAAAAAGTCAAGTATTACCTTAAAGTAAGGCGGTGTAAGCCGCTTCAGTTTTCCAAGACAGCTCCAATTTTTTATTTTAAGAGCCAAAATTTTGCTTACCAAGACATCAAATTGAAAACCACAGTCATAGCCAACTATTATATCAGGATCTGAGCAACGTATGGTCTCAAGAAACTTTTCAAACAAATCAAGTTCCGTTTCGCAACTTATTACTTTAGTTTGTTTAATTTTTGATAGTCGATCTCTGGCTTTTATGGGCCAGCCCGTGCTTCGAGGATGTGTTACAACTGCAAAATTTGCAAGTATTAATTTAAAAACTATTTGTATTTATGTTTGGGGAAGTGAAAAAATTACAGCAGTAATGGGTATCAAATGGCGGCTTAGGTGGAGCTTTATCTAGCTGAAATTTATTGTGAAGCAAGACGCCGATGTTTACGATTTCGTTTTTTTGCTGCACAGGATTCAAAGATACTTGAACATTGATCGTGGCCATGACAATGGGTGGTATTGTTAAGGTGTTTGATTGATCAACAGCAACAGTAATATTTTCCATTTTCGTACATATTGCCTAAGTGAAACGTAAGCGTTTAAAGTTGTTTTATTTAAATACAAATATGGAAACGAAAAAAAAAAATTATAGTAAATACTTGAACTTTGCACCAGCTGAAGGCATTGTCAACAGCGAGAGGTGCCTTAATGTCGAGCCAGCAGGGACCTTTTATATTTCTTTCAATGAGGAATAGCTCAAGGGCATTAACTGAAGTACCAAAAACTGCCTCGATAAGTGGGCTAGAGAAATCTGGATCAATAGCTGGTTCCGTTGCTGGATATTCGACCAGGAGATAATCAGACGTAATAGGTACACCCTTACGCTCAAACGCATAATTCTTAACTACGTCTCTGCTGCGAAAATCTACTATTCCCACTTTTCGTGCATGTACTTTGAATTCCTGATAGATGTCTAACATAAATTTTTCTTTCTCTTCTTTTTCCAAGTCATCTTGTAACTGAAGAATAATGTATAATTTAAAAAAAAACAGACGGATAAGAAGCTTTGAATTTCGACTATTTGATAAGTGAACTCACGTGTTCCCGAGGCAATAAATACAATTTTCTGGGTATGTTTTTCACCGTGATACAACATGACACGTAGTCATTAAGGCTGTTCATAAAAACTTTGCCAAACAGATAAACGACTCCAGGTTGCTTGTAGGGATCTTCAAAAGCGTCCCACCAAAAGAATCGGAGCCAATTTTCATCATCCTCAGTCGTTGTTGTGGGCAATGGCAACATTTTTTCGTCAACACCTTTCGACGGTATTTGTAGCAACGATTTCCCAGAACGAAAATCTTCCTCCCAAACTTTGGCAAACACATCATCGTTTACTAGCTCAGAATCTTTTTCCTTCCACATCTGAGTTCTGTCTTGAGTGGGTTGATTCGTGCTTGAATCTATTTCAGTGTTACCAAAATCAATATCAGATATCTACGAAAAAGCAAATTTTTCACATTTTTTTTTTTTTTAAAAGGAATTATTGATATACTTCTCCAGTATGAAAAAAACGCATACATCACCGATGTATTGATTGAGATCCTCACTGGTCATCACTTTATTATTAATACTTTGGTTTGATGTTGTGTTTTTTGTAACAGGAATTTCATTTTTTGATGTATGATTCGTAAAACTATCAGGTATGAAATCATCATCGAAATTAAAGAATTCTGTATTTTCTTCTAGATCACTGATATCGTTCGTTTTTACTTCCTCTTCAACTTTATGTTTGAGTGTTGTTAGTTTGTTAATTGTTTCTTTTTCTACAATAATTTCTTCTTCAGTTATTTTCGGTTTAGTTGTCTGTTTGTCGATACTTGCTTTCGATTTATTACTTGTACTTTTTGGTTTATCATACAAGAATTCATTTTCCAAATCATCAAGCACGGTTTTCGGCTTTTTGATCTCGGCTTTTATTAAATTATCCAATAACTTATCATCATTAGACCTGTTCATAAACATTTAAGAGCTGCAAATATAGTGATACGTAATTTTTTTCTGTTGGGAGTAAAAATTAGACTTACACATGAGTTGTTTTATTTGTGAGGAACTTATTACTTCTCGGCGTATCTTTGCGCTTTGATGAGTTGGTATCACTTTTCAGTTCTGACAAAAGATCTCCGAGAATATCGTCGTTGTCAATTTTTTCCTCTGCTTTCTTTTTACCAGCCATGCTTGAAAACATACTTGTAATGCTTCCTTTCTTGGATTCTGTTTCTCGTTTACGCTTTCTTGGACCTTTTGTCTGATCACGCTTTGCTGCTTGACGTACACTTTCATCATCCAGGTCATCATCAAATATTTCACGTCCATCTTCGACATAGCCTGAACCACCTCCTACCGAAAATTCACCATTTCAGCAAAGTATTGTAAATTTCAAATCAATTTCAACATACAACTAACGTACCATCGTCGACAATCCAATCATCGTACTGTCGATCCAAGACAGATTTACTGTAAGACTCTTCATCAACTTCATCGTAAACATTATCCATATCATCCATCTTATATTTATTTTTGCTGCCCTTCAATTGCTTTAGCTTTTCCAAAGCTGACAGACGACCCTTCTTGTCTACCTTTTGACGTTTGCTCCTTTGAGCAATGGATGCTGCAAATAAATAAATTAAATAAAACACAGTAGCAATAAGAGTTCAGTCAAACAAGTGCATACTTTAAAATGTGATTCAATTAAAAGTAAACACAAAAAAGAGGAAACTTACGTGATTCCTCCATGATTGCTTTAAGTGATGCAGCAAGCAACGAGACTACTCTTTACAGAAAGAGATCATCAAAACTACCAATCAACAAAAAAGTTCCAGTGTGATTTGGCTCTGTCGCCTAACAAATGTAAAGTATTTGTTGATTTTTAGGATTTTTAAACTTTTGTGATAATCAAGTACTTACAAACCTCTAAGTTCATCACCACGAAACAGTCGAAACTAAACAATTTATACAATCTCGTGTACTTATACTGGTATAATATACCGCAGTGGCACCAGTGCATACACTGAGGTCACTGAGCAGTTGAGCTGGTTGAGCACACGACTGTTTTGGCGGGAACTTTGCACCGGTGCGCGAGCAGATTCTCCGTTTACCGGCGATTGGTGACGACAGAGACCGATCGTATCCGGCGTAATTTAAACAGATAACTAGATAAGTCCGGAAGGATCGTGGAATGCAACAAACTGTTCCGGAGTTTCCGTTACTGTTTTTCTACCTCCTATTGACTGCAAATCAGCTCACTTCTTAAACTAGTTAATGCGAGGTAGAAAAAAAGAAACGAAAACTTCGGACCAGTTCGTTTCATTCAACGACTCTTCCGAAATCCGAACGATAAGTACATACGGAGTATAAAAAAATGCAACCTGCATTCTTATTCGGGGTACCCTATGTAGATCCGGGGCGGGCTGGGGCCCGCCCGGGGGCCGTATACTGTGTAACTTTTCTTTCTTCGATATTTTCATCTTAAAAGCATCTTATGGCGTCTTGAAGATAAGAATTTTCTTGCCCAGATACACATTTCAAAGCTGAAAAAGTTTCACAGTACGGCCCCCATTGCACAGTGCACATCACGGATCACGGCATTCACGGCCCACGGGCCCACGGGATTTGGGATTGGGAATATTTGGATCATCCTGCAGCCAAGACCTGCCAGGGCTAGGCGCTGATTGCTGCTGATGAGCGTTCCTAAATCCAAAACTCATGCAAGTACAAACGGAATTTTTACTGCTATGCTACTTAATTTAGTGTGCTGTATTGTGTCCTAAAACTGTAAGACGTCTTACGAATCTGACGATAGTACCTAAGTAGGTACTTACTTATACGATGGGACTGGGTCTTCACTGGGAGTCTGGGAGAGAGTGGTGATAGCAAAGGAAAGGCGATAGAGTAGGTACTTAATAGACTATTGACTCCTATTGAATTATTGAAGTGATGAGCATCAATGAGCAGGTAAATATACGATTACGATTGCATGTAAAACAACTCATATTATACCAAAAGCGCTGATATTAAAATACGCGCTACATGTATCTTCAATTACTTACAGAATAATGATAACAATGCAAACAAGGAACAAGTTATTGGCTCAAGTTATTGACTGATGGTGTGTTCTGAGTAATCTAAGTGTGTTGTGTGTGCGAGAAAAAAATAGACAAACAGACGAAGAAAATAAGGAAAATATAATTGAACAGCGTCTACCAGCCGAAAGAGAAAAAAGGGCGAGAGCAGTCAACTTCAATTTAACCAAGTAGCTGTGGCCTATATATAGGGCTGTATTAGAAGCAAAAGAAAAAGTGTGTGACTTATAGAATTAGAGGAGAGAGAGAGCCAATTTCTGCTCGTTTGTCGACAAGTAGGTACTTAGTCTGACACACTTTGCAAAGCAGGTAATTTATCCTAAATTTTATGTTTGGTATTCAAACTATACACCTCACTTTTTTCATACCTTTTTTTCATTCACACCTGGTACTTGACTATTTTGATCATCACTTTCTTTTCCCATTTCAGATTATGAATTCATACATGTAACATGGTGTTGTACACTCATCTCATAACTTGTAACACCTAGGTACCTATATACATACATCTCGACATATTTAGAACATAATTATGTACATTAAGTGGGAAAAACACCTGTTCCCTGCTCTTGCTACCATCGTCACCTTTCACATCCAATTTATTTCAACCCTTATAACTTCTTTTACTCTTTATCATTGGTACTTTTTGTGTCATAACGTTCTATATCTATGCATTAAGAACCATTTTTACTAGATATTTTAGTTTGATTTGATTTTGATACTAATGTTCTCTTTTTATTTTTACAACTTTGAAATTGATAATTTGTATGTACATCCTGTTTCAGACAAAATTATGGCCAATGCTCATAGTCCAACTCGTTTTAATGGTGAAGCTGACAACTTTTTTGATCCGAACTATACTCTTGATATAAGCCAAAAAATGAGGGTTCCCAAAAATATTAGAGTTAGCGGAGACTTCACTGATCAAGAAATTACTGGCATGAATGGTTCAGCATGGAATGGGACATCCAAGAAATTAGAAATGCATGTGCCTGATCGAATCCTAGTAGCTGGTAGCTATAAATACATTATTTTATGATTATTAATTTTATTATGTTAATA
This sequence comes from Copidosoma aretas, assembly GCA_030522625.1. Classification (NCBI taxonomy): domain Eukaryota; kingdom Metazoa; phylum Arthropoda; class Insecta; order Hymenoptera; family Encyrtidae; genus Copidosoma; species Copidosoma aretas. Next base: position 20,629 of record JAPYYV010002046.1, read on the forward strand.
ATGGTTTGTATCTATTTTGTAGGTCAAGAACAGCATATAGGAACAAAAGCACCCCCTAGAGAAATGGCTTTAGAAAACGCAGTTTTGCCGTCTGTTGAGACTCCTGCTATGCGGTGTATTGTAAGTAGTTTCAAATTTTTTTTTAATACCCCGTACAATTTTTTTCCTGTATCAAAGTTTGATTACTATCTTTCAGACGCCCCCGCGAGTATTGACACTAGACACTCATTATTTTCCCACTGCAGATGAAGACAATAGGCAAAATACTTCTACAGATTTTGAAGTAATTCCTGTGAAACCTCGCGGTCCTTTTCTTAACGAAACCCACGTTATTACTAGAAATACCAGGTAAATTACTAGCTTTTTTGGTATTATTTTATTAGTTTAGTTTTTTTTATCTTTATTTTATTAACCAATGAGCCGGAGGCCTAATTACATGTTTTGTATATTTTTAATCTAGAGAGTTTTGTTTTATGATACATAAAAAATACTTTAAAACTATTATAAATTTTTGCAAATTAGCCTTTTTATGGACAAAATTTGGTTGTAGAAAGTTATTCATGAACTGCTAACAATTTCAGAGAACAAACACCAGCATATGGTGTCTTAGATGCTTCATTACCACCTGGAGAAGAAGTACAACAGTTAAAACGCCAAGTTGGAAAATTAAATCGACGTGTAATGGCTATTGAGTCAGAAATACAGCAACAGCAACAAAAAATGAAACTTATGTATATAGTGGCTGCGATGTACATTTGCTTTAAGACTATGTTTTGGTTTGGTAAAAATTAATCAGATGAGATGTTTGACTCCAAGGGCAATTTTTTATGTCTGATGATATGTCTGCAAATTTATAATTTTTTTTACTTGAATTTGAAATAAAAAAACCAATCTTGTACCAAAAAATGTATAGTCAAATACTGTCAAGGTTATCTTCAAAACACCATACAATTCAAGTGCAAGACATTTTATTTTATTTTTATTTTTTAAGTTGGCTAAAGGAATATGTAGAAGCCTATAATTACTTTGACATGTCATCAGATTTTTAAAAAAAGTTTCTTTTTCTAGCAAACGACATGAAATTAATTTTTTTTATTTTTAATTATGATATAAAAAATCGATTTCGTTACGCAAAACACTGTTGTATAATCAAGTGAGAAAAATCTTTAATGGACTGAAGTACAGCATAGCATGATGAATTTAACACTTGAACCTTATCCTGTTTTTCTTGATTAAGATGATTTTTAGTTGTGTATTAAGTCAAGAAGTTAGATCATTGATTAGTAGTACCGAGTTATAAAATGTAAACAATATTGGCGGATAGCTCTGTTAAAAATACAATATTTTAATGTATGCAAGAATAAGATTTTTCGTTGGCCATGTATACAATACTGTACATTTACCTATGGTGATATTAGTGATTATATTCAAGTGTATACAAATGTCTGACTTGTAATTTTTTCCTGGCAGTTAATTTAATTATATTTTCTCATTATTTTAATGATCCGATGCCATGTTATAATGTTAATTATTTTGAATTATACCACTTTTAATAAAAATATGCATGGCAGAGAGCATGTAGTGAAAATAATAAAGAGGATGAATGACACCTTCAATATGGCAAAACCTAAAGGTAAGTCGAAAATCATTTATGAATCTGTGTTAAAATGTGATGCATACATATTATTTAAAAATATACAAAACTGCTTCAAAAAAATAATGCAGCTCATAGGTGAAATGGAAACAAAACCATTTTTGAATGAACTGTATTATTTAATTTGTCCAGCTATTATAATTTGTTAATCGATCATTGATTACAATCAAGCAAACTGTAAGTTTCTTGTAAAAGGTACTACTAAAATATATTTATTAAGGAATATTGATATTTTAAGGTTGATTTGATTGGAAAGGAAAAAAATGTCCTGCCGTATCGTAAAGTTCATTCATTATAAGTGAAACTGAACTCCATTTAAATCACAAGTTGTCAATATTTACACTTCACTCACAGTAACGCGTACAAAAGTAATTTGCTACAAAAAAACACAGTTAAAAAATCACAATTCAGAGTGCGAGTGTACATGTGGTTTTGCATCATTAGGATTTATGAAGACTCCTTCCATTGCTTGCCACCAAACGTTCCTGTCAGTTGAATAATCTCCAACCACTTCACTTTGACCATTGATTGGAGAACCATAAGTACGTTCCGTCACTGCCAAGTATCTGTAATAAGGAATTTTAATTGTAGATAAAATAAAATGTTTTTAGAATCATATTTTGTTGTTAATATTTAAAACAAATAGCACTAACGCATCTGTGTCCATGTGTTTGAACATGACTGGCTCATCTTTTTCCCAATATTCTCCAGGGCACACAATGAGCCAATGATCACCAGTATCACCTTCCCCGTGATTTCCATATGCTGAAACTTCTTGTTTACCACTTAGAGGTGAGCTTACGTGATGAGAATGAAGATTTTTCTTTGTTGCCAAGTGTTCCAGGCGAATTTTATCCGTACATTTTAGTGGCTTTCTAAAATGCAGAAATACATTTTTTGTAATTTTTGTGCTTTTGGGAAGGTAAAAAAATTATTTCACTATTACCCCCTAGTGCAATGTTTTCCTGTTGGAGCTTTGATTAGCCAGTAAGAGTTGCCGTCCTCCATGCCTTTAACAGCCGTAACTGACTGCTGTCCACTGCCAGTGCCATATTTGATATCGTGTGAATGTAATCTAACATTGTAATTTGTGTTCATCAATTTTACAACAGAGCCACAAGAAACGTAGTCGACGTCTCTCGCTGTAAAATAAAAAGAGTTGCCGTTAAAATATTAATGTAGCAATCGAGATTATGAAAAGTAAACTGTGGCTTATTAAATTAATAGTTATTGCAAATTCAAACAAACTTTTATCTAACCTGAGATGCAGCCGATCTGAAGAAGCACAAGCGCAAAAAGCTGCCTGTGGCTAAATAACTTTATGGGCTTCATTTTAACAAGTACGTAATTAGAATTAATGCCTGTGTCTCCTTTAACTTTAAGCAAATAGCTCAAAACTATTTTTAAATTGACAAAAGCTACGTCAAAACTATCCTTTACACTTAGACGATGTGTCTTCTCTTCGTTCTATGCAGACAGCGGAACGCGTCAGCTCTCTCTCGAGCTGATTCAGCTGATGATCAACAAACGAACAAACGCGCGTGTTGTGTCGTTCGTCTGTTCGTCAATTATCAAAGTTGGGGGCGGGCCCGGCGGGCGCACCGCATGGCGCGCGCGCAGCAAAGAGGTACGAAGTACGAAGTTTAAAAAAAAACTAATAGAGAAAAAAGCTATCTAAAAATAATTGAGTTAATATTAAGCTTGACAATAAATTTCAGTTCAACTTAAGTTTCGAAAAATAACAATCATGAATTTTGAAAAGTTGTATTTATTGAAAAATCAGGTAACAATATAAAATGTATAACTTTTTTATGCATATATACACAGGCACGCAGTTGCTTTTTTTTTTCAAGCTTCAGTCATTTCCGAATCTTCGATGACAAGATCATCGATCATTTCTGCTAACGTGATCTGTGGCATTGTAGGATCGATACAACTTGAATCAACTGGAATTTGTTTACTCTTATCACGGAAAATATTAACGTTGGCTCTCATCTCTGGATCTTCTTCAAGTTCATCCAAAAATTCGTTGTAGTCATTATTTTCAGAGCTTATATCAACGTCTTCAGCAAGATGCTTGAGCTTCCAGATCCTAGCCCTGCGCCTGGCTGATCTGTCGTGGCCATAGAATTTCTTAATCAATATGACATCTGGAAGCGCGTGTGGGTCCAATTTTTCAAAATTATCATCATTGACGTTGATTTCAGAGAGCAAGTAGCCAAGAACGGAGTCGCCTGGCTTGAGGATGCCTCCCAGGTGCGTTCGCGTGTGAATCGTGTTTTGATCCAGCCCCAAGTCTTCCGTCTTAACTATCCACACGTCAGCAATGAGGTGCTTGTGCGATATCTGACCCTGTCCAGGAAATCTCTTCTTATCCTTGTCCTTGATGGGCTCGATGTCTATGACGGTGAACTCCTTCAACTGTTTTGGATTGCAGATACTGTTGAACGGGTGCCTCCAGAAGACGTTGGCACTAAGTTCAGCCACCTGGCCAGAAGACACGTCCATCAGGTGTATACCGCTGGAGACCTTGTAGACGAGCGAAAGCGCGCTCAAGCCTCCCAACTGGTGGGTCAGTTTTTTGGGAAGGCAGACGAGGCTGTCCTTGGAGACGGGAACGATCTCGACGCTGAAGGTGAACTTGTAGTTGTAGACGTTGCTGTGTATGTCGTGGGATATGAGCTTCTTGGAGTGTTGGTAGCGACAGGGCAGTACGGAAATGACAAAGTCAAGTATCTTGCGAGCCTGGGCCTCGTTGGCGTAGAAAAAGTCGAGGCCGTCGTGTATGGGCTTGATGGCTACGGTGTTCTCGTGGGCCCTGTGCTTGAGTATGAGCTGCTCGAGGAAGTAGAAGGTCTTCTTGTTGACTGCCTTCTGGCGCACCTGGACCGAGGCGCTCCAGTAGTCCTTGGCCTCGGTGCGGTGGCAGTCGTCGCACATCTGGTGGCCGACGGTGTACTCGACGACAAAGACCTGCTCGAGCTGGGTCCCGGTCATTATTTCGGCGTGGACGGTGAGCTTCAGCTTGATGCGCTTCGAGTGGGGCTCCGTCCAGACGAAACCCGCGTCGACGAGCTTGACCCTGTTGAGGCCCTTGAGCTTTTTCAGACAGAGACTGAGGAGCTCGCGCGACTCCAGGCCAGCCCTGACCCACTCGCCGGGCGGCTGGAGGTAGCGCTCGCAGCCCCGGCAGAAGTAGAGGACGGCCTGCTTGGGTATGCCCTCGGTGATGTCGACCCGCGTGCGCAGGCAGCCGATGCACGTGTTCGTGGGGTTCGGCTCGATCGGGGTAGCGCACTCACAGCACAGGATGCGCGCCTGGATCGCTTTGCTCCTATTCTCGTCCGGATTCTCGAGCTTCACGAACCCGGCGCCGCTGTCGTCGACGAGGGACATGCCGGTGGCGTTTGCGTCAATACTGTAGCTGGCACGATCTAAGTGTAATGTATAATACTTTTGAAGTTGTTCAACACAAAACAAACCTTCAAAATTTTTGCTTATATACACGCGTGCAAAGCTAGCAGACGGTGCAGCAGCAGACGAGAAAACTCAGAAAACTGACAAGCGCGCCGCGGTGGCCGCGGGTGTGATTGTGATGGGTATTCGATATATATGTTCCAAGTACGATACTTCGATCTTCGATTAGCACTGAATGTCTCGAGTGTTGTTCAAAGAGCGGTATTTTTGAAACGCGCCATAGAATTCGATGCATACGGATTTCGACAAAAGAGTTGGCAAAATTCATTAAACGTGTTGAAGGAGAAATGTTGAATTTTAATTATTGTAAATCCAAAATTTGTTTGATTATTGAAATTTGTTGCTGAAATAAATTTTCGCGAGCGCAGTATGAGGTAGCAATATAAGTAGTGCCCGCATTCCCATATGTATTGGAAGCAGCAGGTAAGGCTCGGCAAAAAATCAATAATCGCGTGGGGCATAATAAGTATACGAGAGAACGAGAGAGAATATAATGCAGGAAGGGAAAAGGAGTCGGAGGAGTCGGTATAGGTATAATATAGGTACTTGGTGCAAGGGGCGCAGTCGACGAGGAGTGTTCGAACCGAACACAATGATGCACAGTTGCACATCGGTATTATTTCATCAACAGCATCACTACGCTTTTTTGTGCCAATAACATTTTACAAGTTATGTCGAGCGTCGGACACTCGTTATACCGACCACGCGTAATGAACTGTCGGATACGGGTAGCCCGGGCCCTATTGCTGGCGGCCCCCGGTAATGATAGGCAATTCGTTGTGTTACTGTTGAGCTGAGCGTCAATTTTACCGTAGAAGCGCGACGACGTCAAGGACAACTGCAGCGATAAAAAAAAAAAACGG
>JAPYYV010002047.1:0-36122 GCA_030522625.1 Copidosoma aretas
TTGTAGAAAGTGGACGTCGTATCGCACCACCCTGTAAAGAAATAGGAAAAGAGTATTAACTCTGCTCTGGTCAGATAATCAAACTGCAAACTTTTTGACAAATACACCATCGACGGAAATTTTGTGCTTTCCAATTTTTAGAAAATAAATTTCTTGATCGATTTTAGCTCTAGCTGTTAAAATAACAAAAATATATGTATCATCTGCTACTATTACTTTTGTCAAAGTTGAATTATCCTGAACAGCTATTTGAACTATTATCTCGTCGGCTTCTCCTTTTTCTTGATAGCTTGTAATCGAATTTTGTTGAAGCTCGTCGATGAGATATTCGATAAATCGGCTTTTATTTTTATAATTTGATAAAAATGTCTCTTGATCAACCATTCAGTCGTCGTGTTATTAATGTGAGATTAACATTATTATGCCAACGAAAACTAATTCTGAAAAAATGATACTACTACAACAACTACTCATACAATTGAAGCACATAATTTTAAAACTTTAATTGCTAAGTATCACAACTTAGATCATCTATTTTTACGGAGTTTTACCTATTGTGTTATGCAAATGATTTCAGCATTGATGTTTATTGCAACTGATTAATAGGACAACGATAACCAATACCGAACTGCTTAAAACATTGGAGCACATAATTTAAAAAATTTATTAACGAAATTCATGTTACGTACAGTTTTGAACAAATAATTTTGAAGACTGAATCGTACCCTCACTTTTAATAATATAATATCACGAAGCGATCGTTCGATTTTCGGAGCACACTGAATGTACACTTATAATACAGGTTGGTATACGAGCAGATGTTTCACAGCTCCAAGCAACTCGAACAGATGCTCATTCTAGCACTGGTTTTTTTCTATTTGTGTGTACATATATATGTGTGTGTATATGTATGTATAGGTATGAGTTGGTATAGGAATGAGGAACGTAATAGGTATCAGAGTAAGAGAATGTAACTGAACAAGTGTTACTATAATATACTTATCTATAGATATATGAATACATATATACTCAATGTATTTTTCAAGCTATTCAAACGTGCAAACACTCATTTTACAGCAAATTCCAAGAGCTGTATGTAACGTACATTAGAATTTTTTCAAACTCTTTGTTTTGGAAATTTACAGATTTTAAGAGATGAAGAAACGTAGTCATCTAGTTAAAATTCTAACTTATTTTGGTCATATCTCGACTAATTTGTATCTTACAATGATAGAAAAAAATAAAAAGATTCGTTAAAAACACTTAAATTTTCTCGTATCTTTTTTAGTTATAAGTTATTTTCAAAATACTACGATTTTTTGTAGAATTAAAAAAAATTATTCTTTATTTAGGTCAACAAAATTTCTAAGATAAGATTCCGAAACCACTCAAACTTTCTTAACACATTATTAGTGCTAAAATTTAGTAAAGTATAAAAGAATTTATTGTAATTTCCAATTTAGTGGTCAAGGCACTGGTTTTAGTATAGATTTTTGTTTTGAAGAAGTGAGTGAGCAATTTTGTTTGATGATATTATTTAAATTTTCATGCTAATGACTTCTTTAAGAGCTCATATTATAGGTCTCTACAAATACTTTGAAAAGTCTTAAATTATTATATGTCAGAAAATCCGCCATTTTTCCATTATTATACATTGATTGCTTTAACTTTTCTGTTTGACGGACAAAAAGTTTATCTTTAACTAGCTGTAACTCAATGAATATTATACGTACAGGAAAACAAACAACGAATCTTTTTATATTTTTACAAGCTACATTTTAGTCTCCCATTTTTTTTCAGAAACTGTATGTTTTTTAAGTTATTTGCGAGAAACTGTTAAAAAACACGGTTTTTTAGCAAAAAATTCACATTTCCATTCACCAATAACTCAGAAACTATTAACTTTTCGAAAAAAGTTAATTGACAACTTTTTGCTTAGAATTCATCCGTCTATCAATTTTAATACTCATTTTAAATATCATAAATTTCACTTCCTGGATAGGGGGCATCCCCCCTGGGGAAAAAGCACATTTTGGCACACTATCACTTTTGTTTCTTGGGGTATTTCCAACGTTCTGACCAAATTTAACGTCAATCGGTCGTTTCCCACAAAATTGCGAGGTGGATTACCCCAATCACTGTTCTACTTGTTGCGGTTGTTATAACAATTTCATTTGGGAAAATTGCTTATTTGCTTCAAAGTAGCATTATTTTGTACACTCGCGCTAGCAGGACTGCCCTTGACCTTTGGACCAGAAGACAGTACAGTAGTTTGCGATGATAGTTTGCATCTAATTGCTCTATTTTTAGGTAACTATCTCCCTCCGTCCACCATGGCATGGTAGCAACGTTCACGTCATCAAGCAGTGCGGCGCTATTGCTCTTTTCAGTCCAGGATGCTAGCCAGGATACATCAAGTTCATGGAAGCTATCGTTATTTCGTTGATTAATTTTTCCTTGCTCCCGGTCGACTCTGGTTTTATTCGCTTGTTCGCCTCGCCAAATCCGCTCAGCAAGAACTCTAGAATTTCATAAGCAATTTTGGTCCTTTTGTATAATTTGTTAAAAAAAAAAAAAATTTTGATTTTACTTTTGCACTTGATAATTCGAACTCATATCAAGTCAAAATTGACAATGGCTTATAGACATTATATATGTATATGCACTGAAAAAAAGTTGGATACAATGCTCACCCAAAATCCCTCTAGCAGCTCACCCAAGCTTTGGTTCGACTGCTTTATCGATTTGAGTGAGTAGTCTACTTAAGACGGGAAAGCAGTAGCACCAAGGCCTTGGATGAGCAGACATCGCAGTTTTTGACGTAGTCCAACATATAACTTTGGATTTTTATTTTTTAACGTTTGATTTGACTTGTAAATATTTTATTCGTCGTGAATTCGGCAATTGAAACGGACCATCAGAAGTTCCTGCCAGCGCTACAGCTGTCAGTATGTAGCATTTGCTAGCAAACAATGTGTCTGTACACATATTTCGTAACGTGGATCTCAATAGCTGTGTTTGAAGGTTAGCTATTTAAGGCAGGTAATTACTTATGCAGAATCAGTTTTCTTTTATTTTATCATACTTGTATAGGAATTTCATGCGAAGTAAGTCAGTAAAAAAGTGCGTATTTACGTAACGGTGTATTTCTAAATTTATGGCAGCAAGCATGAATGCATTTCTTACATACTCACATTGGATTCATCATAAACGTCGTCAAATATAAGCGTTTCGTCATCTCCCACAAAAAGGAACGAGTATCCCCTAAGAAACTTTATCATACCCATTCTAATCTAGATGCAATTTTTTCATACATTCAGTAATATGTCGTGCATCTTATCTCATATAAAAAGCATATGCATGCTTGCTGCTATAAATTCAGATATACACGGTTACGAGAATACGCACTTCTTTACAGACTTGCTTAGCATGAAATTCGTACACAAGTATTATACAATAAAAAAAACTGATTTTGCATGAGTAATTACCTGCCTTAGATAGCTAAGCTTTAAATACAGCTAATAAAATGCACCTTACGAAATATGTGTACACGCGTTGTTTACAAGCAAATACTACTTACTGACAGCTGCAGCGCTGACAGGAACTGCTGATGATTCCATTCCCATTACCAAATTTATGACGAATAAATTATTTACAAGTCAAATCCAACGTTAACAAATAAAAAATCCAAAGCGATGGGTTGGACTATGTTAAAAACTGCGACGTCTGCTCACACAAGGCCTTGGTGCTTCTGCCTTCCTATCTTAGGTGTACTACTTATCCAAATCGAGAGAGCGGTCGAACTAAAGCTTGGGTGAGCCACTAGAAGGATTTTGGGTGCGCGTCGCGTCCAATTTTTTCCAGTGCGGTTTCTATCAGAATATGTTGACAAATACATAACCTCCGTTATTCTGATAGAGAATTGTTCATTTAACTCATGCTTCCACACCCAAGCAACCATATGATTCTCGTGCTCCATCAAAATGACGCTTTTTTATTACTGGATCTGCCGAATTGCCACAATTAAAACGGTTTTTTGATATTTTTTAGGTGTTGTGTAAAAATTGTAGTTAATATAACGATAGTACAGAACTACAACAACAGTAAATAGTTTTTTTTTTCTTTCTAATATGCTTGCAGTGAGGTTTGTTGTAAATAGCAAATTACATTTATTACTGATTGATGGTTATTTGCGATTATCCACTAAGTATGGAACGACATTTAATACGGTATTTGCACGATGTGTACACAAAATCGAATCATGGATTTATATTTAATATTTTTCTTATCATAAACCGATTGTATCTTTCATTGAAAGTCAAAGTCGTGAGTTGACTGTATCCATAGTTCGATGCAATGATAATAAATAAATAATATAGGCGTGAAAATTGGTATTTTTTTATAATATTAAAATCAATGAGTAGTATTTTGAATAACTTCCAGTAAACTACGCACCGAAACACACTTTTTAAAATTTTTTTTAAATAAACTGTGTACGTTTCAATAGTGAAAATGAGTAATTAAGAATTGAGCCAAGGTGATCAACAAGTGCGTACGCAACAAAGTGAATTAAGTCATAGGACACAGCTTTGTCAAAGTTTACGTTAGGGAAATAAATAAGAGCTCAAGCGCAAAGCTCAGTTGGCAAGAGAACTTCAGTAGTATATAAAATGTTAGTTATTGATACAGGTGGTTTACCTTATGGAATCAGACTCGTTATAAATGAATCATATTTGTTGATAACTAATATTAATGTATCCGATCATTTTGCTAATGTTACTATTGGAGGATTAGTTGAAATTTAAATATTTTAAGCCCTTACTTATTAATATTTGTCCATGTATGGACGAGATCCTAAAATATCACTAATTTTTTTTCTTGTTTTCGGCAAAATGCCTACGGCAGTGATCACGTGATTTGCCCGCTTAGTGTAAGGGACATTTTCCGATGGATGGGACACTGGTCCGGACAATAGCCATCCGATTCGGGAAGCAGAGGCTATAGGTTGATTTGCAGGGCCCCGTCGAATCGAGATTTAAATAACATGGGCGTGGACCGAGGCTCCGAGTAGAACGTCTATTTTATCCAGAGCGCAAAAGTCAGGATCTGCAAGTTTAAGCCCCCGAATGTGAGGTACTGTTGATAAGCTCCTTGAAATTGGAGGCTTATAAGAATAAATCTTCGGAACTCCTAGAACCTCGGTATCACACTTAAAACTCGATTCGAAGTGAGGTTGGAAAGTTATGTAGGTCCTTTTCCGGACAGAGGTCGTAGAAGTATCACCTACACCAGTCAATGAAATACTAACTGGGTGAGTTTTGAGGCTTAATACATAGCAAAGCGAGCAAGTTATTAAGGAACTTTGAGAGCTCTGATCAACCAAGGCTCTTACCAAAACTTTCTGACCATCGGAACCACGAACATAAATTCGAGCTGTAGCTAACAGAACCCTGGGTCCCTAGGGCAAACGAAAAAGACAGACAAGAGTGCAAGCGATGAGACTTACCGCAAAGAAAGCAACCAGAGGATCCTTACTCACCAAGAGATGCAGTGCTCTGATGTACAAACGAAGATTTTTGTTTGGATTTCGAAGAGTCAGGTTGGGAGCCGGGGTTCGGCTTCCGTTTAGTCGACTCTAACGTCTCTAGTGTAATGATTTGCGCAGCGATGAACTCACGCAAGCGATCAAGAGTAGGAGGCTTATAAGTACTACCTAGATGCTTCTGCCAATCTCTATTGGCAAAATGATCAAACCTACTGACGATGAGAGCGATAAGAACGTCTTCACTCCCGTTTTCTCTACCCAAAGTGACGAGAGAATCTAGGGGACCTAACATCTTCTTAGCTAAGCGCTTCATTTCCGCACAGGAGTTGGATTTCATGTTTGAACAATTAAAAATCGTGCTCGTGTATGTAGTAACCAGGCGTCGCTTATTGTCATAGTACCTGACAAGAGCTTTCCAGGCCTGTGCGTAGTTTTCACCCGAAAGGGGGATATTTTTTATCAGGTCGGCTGCTTCTCCGGTCACATGGGTTCGCAGGTGCTGGTACTTAATAATAGTAGGGAGCTCGGTTTTTAGGTGAACTCATGCCTTAAAAACGTCGCGAAAGCTTTTCCATGCCTCAAAGTTGCCCGCAAACGTTGGAATGTTAACAGAGGGTAATGAAGACAAACTATGAAGAGCTAAGGTGGAAGCTAAGCCAGGGATCGCGGTCGGCAAGGTCGGAGAGTCTAACTTTGACGCATAATCTTCGGAGTCACCCGCAACCGAGCAATAGGTCTCTTCAAATACATCAATCGAATCTTTCTTAATGCATTCATGCTCACTGGGGTCCTCATCAAGATTTAAAATTTGATTATAAATCATTACAATTTGATCGTACGAATCTTTAACCACCTTACTCCGAGTCTTACTTTGACCCTGAGTCATTTTCGCTTTACCTAACTTTTTGAAATTAGCAATGAGATTTAATCTTTTGCCTCTTTGAAAGGTAACCAAGGTTTAAATTTAGTGTGTTTTCTCTTATCAAAACATACACATATTTTGTAACTTATTTTTATAAAAATGTTCATCATGTTTCATGACATTAGTTTTTAATAAAATTTTAATCCAAGATTTACTTCGAAATCTAGCTGCGAACGACCTTCGTTTGTGAAATACTCTTATACCTTGGATCCCTGGTTCTATAAGAGGTAAACAGCTGAAATTTGGTATGGTTGTATTATTTTATAAAACAATATTAATCATCAAATTTGAGCACTCCAACTGTTACAGAAGCTGAGATATGGAACATAGGTAAAAATCACCAATAAGGCTTATTCTTGTAAAACGAAAAATGCTTTCCGTTAATCATTGCATAATGCAGCCTACAAGAAGTAAATTCATTTTTTGGAAAAAAATTTTGTACGCAGATCTCTTAAGTACAGTTATGATCTTTTAAATTGAATTGCCAAACAAATGCAAATCAGCATTAACATTTTAAGCAAACTAAGAGTTCTTAATCTTTGCCTCTGTTAAAAAAAGTAAGATTACATATCTTATACTTTTTGAAATGGCAAACTTTGGTTTTCTTTTTACAAAAGTGAAAATTTGTACATTTTATAAATTCAAAAGAATCAATCTCGTTTTGACACTTTTCAAAACAATAAATACAAATATTCACTTTAGAAAAGTGTGTTTTCATAGATTTTATCTTTAGAAAGATTAAAACTTATTTATAGACTTTTGAAAAAATAAAATTTCATTTTCACACGTTTTGAAAGTTGAAATTTAAAAATATACTTTTGAAAAGTGTAATTTTCCGAAATTCCTCTTTTAAAAGTGTGAATTTCCTTTTTACATTTTTGACACTAGTAATTTTTTTAAACTACTACTTTGAAAGTAGTAAAATGTTAAAATCCCCCTTTAAAAGTGTAAAAATGATATTTCGCTATTTTGAAAGGTGTAAATCAATGGATCCACACTTTCTACCTCTGATTTTTACATTTTAGGCTATAGAGTGTATGTACATATTTTCCTGTATTATGTAATGTATTTGGTGAGGCTGTCTACGCCCCCACCCCCTTATCAACTGACTTAGCCTCCACACAACCCCTTTACAAAATAGGGGAAAAAGAGCTTTCTTTCACTGTTATTTAAAACGAAATTATTCTGGGAGGATTATCCACCACTTCCTGCGCCATGCCACATCTTATCTACACCCTCTCGTACCTACACATTTTCCAAAGGCCCCCTCCCGTAGCCTCCTTCCCAAATAAAGGTGACATTCATTTAATTTTTCCGTTATTTTAAATGACTAAAATTTGTCCATTTTTCAATTACGCTTTAGCTCGCCGCCCTCCCTACATCCTCTATTGCCCCACTATATAGAATATGACTTTTTAAAGTTTGTACATATCTTTTTAATTTGAAGTGATATCAAATAATTATTTAGGAAAGTGTTTTAGTTTACAGGAAATTTAAACTAAAATCGAAGCCTTACTTACAACTTTTACAAAATAAAACATTATGATTTTTAGTAATTTGAGTTTGAATTTTTGATACTTTCTGCCACATATAGAGCATCTAGAAAATTTATATAGCACCTTTAGAGTATAACTACGGCATGTTCATTTATATTTTTAAACTATACGCAAGTATATCAAAAATATAAATAGAAAATTATACTTTTACGGTAGAATACCATTATTTGAACTTGCAACTAAATCCATCAATTTAAAGCACAAATATTTAATTGTCGTCCTCGCCAGATGCTCTACGCACTACTAAAAGACATAAATCCCCTATCTGTGCTTGTGACATAAAAACTCTTGCATACGTTATAATAATGGTACACATTAAGGAGGTTGAACGATTTTCTTAACGTGCAGAGCAAGCAGTGAAACTTATAACGATAACTTTTTGGAGTGACAAAAAACTGTATGAATTTTTGTAAAAATATTCTTGATAAATTTGTCTACTGATGAAATTTAAATTTAAAGCACAAGCTCCCACAGAAAGAAATTAGCCATGGCTTCTGTTCTATCAATAACAAATTTTGTGATGGAAATATTGAAAAAATTTACATAATCTCCTGACGCTCTGAATAGTCATTGTAAAAAAAATGCATTTCTTTCTCCGCATTTTGATAAAATCACTGAACCTCCTCAAATAAAAATACAAAAATTATTTCTCATGCCGCTGCACGAACGAAAATGTTCAATTTCCGGTCGCTGAGGCATGAAAAATCATATAGGCACCACGGACGGGAGTAATGAATTTTCAGATCACATGTTTGCCACCCTCGGCTTCACCTCGGATGGCAGTATACATACAATCTGGAACATTCTTCACTTTCCCGCCTTAAGTGCGTAATGTACCATATCATGATGCATCTATAGTTTCTAGATTTTTTTCTTTGATGACATAAGAAACGTTATGATTGTGAATCGACACAGCTCATAATGAAATATATTTTATTCAACTATATTTTATATTTTATAATCATTTCGATTATTTATTTGTATAAAAATACCATCTTTAAAGTGCATACTGATAAAGAAATGTGAAATAGGCCATCAGAAATGAAAATTTTTATATTCATAGAATATTTCTGTCAATACTAATCTGAACTTCTGATTTCTTCGTTGTAATCTAGAACTCTATAAGTAAAGGATATTGACTTCCGCATAAAATATACACTGTTAAAAACCTAAGTTTTTATTTTTCTATTAAGGAATAAGATCAGATTAAATGTGATTCTTTATTTTTTTTTAAATTCATAATTTATTTAGTTATATTATTTGAATTCCATGATATTCGAACATGTTTCGCTACTTTTTATTTCTTATATACAATATTACGAAAATTTTTTAATATAATGATATCAGGTTTATAGAAAAAACAAACTAATAATTATAGATCGACGGAATAAAACTGTAAGTAAATTGTAAAATCAGAGAAACATGTAAATATGCTACAATACGGTATCAACGCATTTATACCAACATTATAACCATATTAATGATAAAATTAAAATATATTGTCGATCGATTTTATATTTAATAATTGCATTAAGCAAGTACCAACATACAGAATATTAAGTAAGTCGACCATTTTTTTTTATAACACTTCATTTCTTTTATTTATGTGAATCAATGTTGACTAAATACTCACAAACAATTTCTCAAGTTATTTTGGAGTAATATTTTGATAAGCAGGAGAGAAAACATATACGACTTCTGTCATTAGATTAAAAATTTTACATTTGAAATCTTGCTAAACAAGGAATAATGCGATGAATAATTTAAATAATAAAACTACATAAAACTACTGCATCGTTCTTAAATACATATTGAAACAAATGTTCTAGCAAGCATGTAATAATTTTAGTAAAACTAAGCGAGTAGTATATTAATCATCAAAATTTTTTATGCTGTTGTTTTGTAGTCTTATGCGTACAAGTATATAAAAAATAAATGATAGTATTTGTTAGACACACAATTTTAATACATCTAATGCGATGTATTTTGATTATTTGTTTTTTAATTGTGAAATTTGCCATATTTGTTATTCATTATTAATAATTTCTCATGTTATACCCTAAAAACCAGTTATTTGCAAATGATTACTTTAAAAACTAATTTTTGTACAAACGATTGAACCAAAGTGCTAACACGTTGAATATTTTTCAAAATTTTCTACGCTCACTGTTACTCAAATCATTTAAGGAGTAAAATAAGCTTTGAAGAATCAAAATCAAATAAGAAGCCAAAAAGATACCAATTTTTAACAAGTTTTACTTTTAAATTTAGAATATGCTTTGATGCAATCATGTAAAATTATATAAAATGATTTGTTTCTAACTCAATAAAGTACTGATCTTTCGTACTTCAATATCTCATCAATGCAGCATCTCAGAGAAGGACTCTACTAATATCACAAATGCAGAGGGGGAGAGCGCTCTCAATAATCGTATTTTATTTAGCTTAGTAATTGCGATATCTCTCAATACTTTATATTTTATTTATTTATCTTTTAAGACTTTTAATACACAGTTATTATTTATTAAATCTTCCATGAATTGTGATCAAAACAGTAATAATCATTGGAAAACTTTAAAAAAATCAAGTTATCACCACTTACTTTTGAGGAAAGTTTTTTTAATAATTATCAATGTTGTAATCTTAATCCATACAAGATTGAATAAAAAGAGCACTATGATTTAACAGCTTGGAAAAATAAATAGATATAATATAAAACATCAAGAGATAATGCAATATCTATGAAAGATATGCTAAGCTTAATAAAACACGATTCTCGAGAGGGCTCTCTCCTACTATTCTAAGTTGGTAGTATTAGTTGAGACCCCCGTGGCATGCTTCATAAAAAGATATTAAAGTGCGAGATATGAGTCCTTTTTAAGTTAAAAACAAATTATTACATGAAATTTCGCAATATTACATAAGTGCATACACCTAATTCATAATGAAACTTTGGAAAAATAGGTATCTCCCTGGTTTTGCGTTTGATATTGATGTTTCGAAGCTTGTTTTCTTCCTTAAATAATTTAAGACAGAATTACCACAGGGAATTTTAAAGGATATCCAGCGTGTAATAAGTAAGGTGCAATCATTAGTACGAAAAAAATATGTAAAGTAAACATTTTAAAATGACTGATTTTTAGGCATACAATAACAAATTGTTTGAAATTAATAACAAACAGGGCAAATTGAACAAATCAGAAAAAAAATCGAAATTCATTGCAAATAATCCGTTACATATCTTGCAAATAATGAAAGTATTTTGGTATGTACTTCTATGTATAATACAACAGAACAAAAATATATTAACATTTTTATAATTAATATGATAACTATTTGGCTCCAATCATCGCATGCATATTAAAACAACTATTTTTAATATGTATTTTAATAGTTTGGTATTTTTATATAATTTTATTCTACAAAATATTTGTTGCATTATTATTTTTTCATCAAAATTTGAAATGGAAAATTTTTGATTTAATAATAAAAGTTTTACATGTTTTCTCTTACGTTTAACACAATATTACTCATACAATGCGTTGAAAATTATTTAAAAGTATTAATTTAACATTGCTCCTCGTAATTAGAAGAAATACACCTATATAAAAAAAGAAATACTAATAGGCTTACAAAATATTCTATGGGTTTTTACTCACTCAATATAATTACTGATTATAATATTGATTATTATCATTGTATATTTTGACTCTATATTTAAAAAGTCTTGTTGTTGGTAAAAATTCCTTTATATTGTTCCTACGAATATAGTTTAAAATTTCTTATTGATTCTACAACTTCCTTATAGTCTTAATCCGTTGAAATACAACTGTCTTATGGTTAAGGGGGGTGGGGGGGATTCGACTATTACCTACTTTTAGGGTATGTAAGTGCGGGCTGTGCCTACGCATTAATATGGTAAATTCGACATCTACAGAAATATTTCGGATAGCTCTTTAGAAACAAACTCAATCAATAGGAATAATTTACGCTTATGTTTTTGAATGTCTATTTTATCACTAGTCGCATTTTCGTTTAAAAATGGTAGGTCAAATTCAAATAAAATCTGGATTTCCATGATTTCTCTTAAGAGCCCATGTAAAAATAAATTTTTTTTTTCCTGTCTCCGAAGCACCTTAAGGTTTTAAAATATTACAGTTAACATTCGTGTACATAAATAGACTAATAGTTATACTTTTATTGAAATCTGGTAGGTAAATGACTACTACCTTAAACAAGAATTATTGATTCTTTATTTCATAAATTAGGTGTGAGAATATGTAGGAAAGTTACTGGCCATAAAACATAGTTAAATATATAATAAATTTGAATAATATAATTAAATTTATTATAAATTTTATAAACCTAAAGTATAACATTTAATCGGCAGTTATACCTAAATAGGAAATTGGAAACTCAGTTGTCTAACACTATACATTCTACGCAATAATTTTTTTTTTTACTTTGATTCCTTGATTACAACTTATCAATTTATCGTCAAAGTATGGACAGGAATATTGTATAAGCATAAAAGTCTTCCTCTTCCTAATGGCCAGCTATAAGTTTCCTTGAAAACAATTGAGACTCGACGGGCAATACTGTTCAAAACTTTGTGTGTTTTTAAGTTGACGACGTTTCTGTTAAATAGATGGTACCCTTTTCAAGTTAAAGCTACAAAAGAAAACAATTATCAAGTAACAATCAAGATTTTTACATATTAAACAGAATTATTAAAAGTGAACTCAAACAAATTTGCAAAGAGAAACGTCGATAAAAATATATAAATAAACATTACAAAATTCTATGCTCAAAGCACATCGACTAGAGTATATTAAATTATAAAGCTAGGTAGGTAGTGAAATATAAAGGTGATATCACATATAAGCTAAAGCCGTTATCACAAATTAATTCAGAAACGAGAAGAGTGGCACTGTAGACAATTAAAATAAACGCACCTGATGGTAAAACCTGGTTTAAAAGTGCAGTTGAGATTTTGAGTATCAAGCATTCTATTAACAGTATTAGATTTAGTAATGTGAATCATTTCTGATGTAAGCCTTCTTTAATAGGAGTTTTCTTGATCCAAAATAGTAATTCTATCTTTGTTAAAATTAAAAGAGTCACCAGTCTCCATTACGTGAGTGTACAAGGCTGAGGTTTTTTTTTTTTTTCTACAACCTCTCTCGTGTTCATCAATACGCACAGCCACCTTTCGACTTTATTGACCAGCGTACTCTTTTTGACAGATGTTAAATTTTATTTTGTTAAACAATTTATCCATTTTTTGAGTGGGATCTTTTCCAGGAATATTTTAGAATCTCAACCCACCAACAGACTTTAAAACTATTTAAAATTTAAATTTGATCAACTATTTTTTTTTAAATTGTTCGCAGCCTTTTAAAAACGGCAAGACTGCATCGTCCTACTAGAGACATCTAAAAGATTCTGATGTTTAATCATACCGATACAAATGTTAGTATATTTTTTTACTAATCCAATAGGGTAATTATTTGCCTGTAAAGTTGGATCAATTGATTTTAAGTTTTGAGATAAGAAAGATTCATCAGAACGTTTTACTGCTCCATCAACTAATGAATAAACTATGCATTTTCTTTGTGACGTGGGAGAATGTGAGAAAAACTAAGATACATGTTTGCATGAGTAGTTTTCTTGTACCAGTTAGTCTTGATTTTACCTGCATTATTCTAGTAAATAGTTATATCCAACAAATTTATATTGTTATCCGTAGAATTTTTAATTGTAAACTTGATATGTTCATCTTAACTATTAAAATAATTCAAAACTTTATCGATTTTGTCTATTGGTATACAACCTATGGAGTCATCATCATAAATTTCAATGAGAAAAGGTAAGTTTACATTATTATATCAATCATATTTTGCATAACTATTTCTGCTAGTATTGGACTCACTGGGCTGTCCATAGCTAAGTCCAAATTTTGTCTGTAAAACATATCATTTAAAACCAAACAATTATTATTCATAATAAACTCTGCTATCTCAAGAAATTCTGACAAGGGTAAGTTAATTTAAAGTATAAGAATATGCCATCTTCAATGTATGGATCATTTAACTGCTTCTAAGTAAACATTGTTAAAAGTAGAGACAACATGAAAACTAGCAAGACAAAACCCCGGTGGCATCTGAATCTCAACTATAGATTTTACTCATTTGAAACTATTTTTCATACTGTAAGTCGATACAGGCACTTAATTTCTTAATACATACAATAGACATTTGAATAAGTTGTAAGTAGGAGAACAAATAGAAGAAATTATGAATCTTATAGGCTAACCAAATTGACCTTATATTTGAGCTTGACATTAATTTTCAAGGTTATTTTGTGGTCAAGTCGTATTTTTCATACAGAAACCAATATTTTCGAAAACGGATTTTGATAGAGCTTAAAATTCTACGTCAAAATTGCTATTAAGGAATGTTTTTTTTTTTACCTGAAGAGGGGAACATCGTATGGTGACCTTAAGTTTGACCTTGAACTTCATTTTCAAGGTCATTTTGAGGTCAAGTCGTATTTTTTATGTGAAAACCTATATTTCTGATAACAGATTCTGACAAACCGTAAAATTATTAACTGCTGAAAAGCTTAACTGCATACGGCATTTTTATTTTTTCTACGGTATATAATTTTAAAGGTAAGCAATATTTGCATGCACTTTTTAGAGCTGAAAATGATTGTGTATAAGACTGGGATGCTGGTAATGTTGTGGGATCAAAGTCTCAGCAATTTTACATTTGTGCGGAAAAAGCTCTCGCTCGTTGATACAATCGCACTTAGGTACTCTAATTTATGTGCTTTTTTTTCTAAGGAGGTTGAGGACATTGCAGGAATTTTTTCGACTGTTTCTATTATGACTAGCCGGTGTAACAGACTTACGAATTCGGGAAGTCGGTATTTCTAAAATAAAAACTGAGAGCCCGTAACGCTAAATAATGTATTGTATCTTCGTGCGGGATTGTCGGATCGATTCACATGGTGTAGCATACAATAGTAGTTGAACAGTTCTTTGTACGAGTGCAAAGGCCAAGTATAATTTTCATTCAATGCGCTGTAATCTCGATTCAAAGACGATTTATTGGAGACCCCGTAACGGTATTTTGTTGT
This sequence comes from Copidosoma aretas, assembly GCA_030522625.1. Lineage (NCBI taxonomy): Eukaryota > Metazoa > Arthropoda > Insecta > Hymenoptera > Encyrtidae > Copidosoma > Copidosoma aretas. The sequence continues at coordinate 15,167 of JAPYYV010002047.1, forward strand.
CCAATTAGCAGTTTATCTCCACGTATTGTTGAATCATCGACTCGGATAGTGACGTGTATCCAAGTAGAGATGATGAGTACATAATATGAGTGCACGGGTGACGTTGAATTTCCATTCAGAGTAATTTATATTCCAAAACGATTTCACTAAAGCCCGTAACGGTACCCATTGTATCGAATTGTATATTACTATAGCACAACTCCTTCTAGATCAGATATTACAGCGGAGCCCAAAAAATTCTAACTTACTTCGGTCACAAACAATACGAAATATATATTAGATTGATCAAAATCCCTTTTTAAGCCTTTGTTTATTGCAGCCCTTAGAAGTATGCCGTTTTTCGTAGAATGACCCATAAGTTTGGTGGTTGACACTTGAATTACTTTCTACTGTCTCCTAGGTATACTGTCTGCCACATATATTATCTTGTTTTCTGTACTACATATGATTTAGGTACTTATGAGGTTGGTTACATATAAGGTATTAAAATATATATTAGTTGGTAATGATATTTTTTGAGTTGTTGATGATTTTGTAATTCATTTTGAAAAGAAGAAAAATTATTTTTTTAATATCCAGCACATATGCATTAAATATCTGTAGTTGAAATTAAGATGCGATGTTTATAGAACAATATATTATGTCAACATAGAACATTAATTAATAATATTAATAACATTTATAAATTTAAATCATGCTCAAAATAAAACTTTCGATATTCTATATCTCGAAATTAAAGCTTAATCGAGATAAGGTTTGTAAGAAGAAAGTGTTTTATTCTCATCGTAGACAATAAATCTATCATAAAACTGACAGACCACAAAAATTGTAGTCGTGCCAGTTAAGCCCAGAATAATTTGGATTAAAATCACAGGGAAATACATTTTTTTCCTTTTTTTTGTGGGGATGTAGAGGAGTGGCTAGCAGGATCAAATGGGGAGGTGGTGTGGACAGCTCCACCTAAATCATTATATACTATAGAAGATATGTACATATTTCGAAGTATCTGACGACGCAGTGAACACTGACACACTCAACACACTGATCGGTGCTACCGCAGTTTGCGCGGCCACTGCATTGGTTTTGGAGACAGCAACTACATCGGTCCGCGGCGTTGTCTTTGTATACACATACCGCCAATAACAGATCTGCTGCTCATGTGAACGTGATTTTATACTTTCTAGCAGCCACAAACAAATAGTGACAGGCCAAGTGCTGTGTACGCACTGTCAGAAAGATGATGGCTGTATATCGAGATTTGTACGACACTTTTATAAAACGTTTCGTAAGTGAATTGTAAAAATAATGTATTCGAGAGAAATGGAATGCAGCATACTGGTAGGATCTCAAACAGCAGTTTAGGGGCAAATGATTAAATGTTACTGTGGATAAGAAAATTTAGAGCTGTAAGCTGGAACGAAATCAGCGTAGTCAAATCTGCTTCACTTTTTACTTCAGAAAGTAAAATTAAAATATATTCTTACATTGCACTGCGTAAGACGAATAACGAACATAAATTTTAATGGACTTTAAAGTGTCACCTACGATTATCTCACAATTATACATGCGGTCGTTTTAATTTCTGTAACGTTTCGTACGATTTAGTACAATTCATCTTTCAATTGGTTGTGAGGATGTCGAGTAGCTAGAGGAACACGAAGTACCGGCGAACGTACCAAACAAAGATTCATCTGATGCTGCTAATGCTGCAAATAATAAACTGCCGCACAGTAAAATATTTTGAACTTTTTTTTCAAAACCTAATATTTTAAGAACGGAACAAGATAGACTAATAATTGTTTTAAAATTTAAGATAATTTAACTATTAATTTAATTTTTGTGCATGATCCCTTTTCGAAATTAAATGGTTGTGAATTCAGAAAAAAAACATCAAAGACGCAAGAAGTAAATGTTTTTACGGATCTAGTGTATCGCAATATGGGAAAAACCCTGTTTTTGTCTAATAATCATTGATGTCTCAAATATACTGGGATAAAACTTCTTATAAAATGTAACTCATATTTTCAAACGCGTTAAATTTGTAGAAATCTATAGATATTTCTTTTATAACTTATGATAAACGGGGAAACAGAGACAAAAATTGTTTTTTTCATTTTAAATTTTCAACCTTCCTCAGTGATTAAAGATATGATGACGAGGCTCGTTCACCAAAACGAAATGCAAACATCGTAAAAAATGGTAACATAACCTTACTTCGTAGGTTAGGAGCAACTATGGTCATGTTTTTAATAGTTTGTCTTATTTGCAACTCAACTACCTTTAATTTAAAAAAAACATCATTGGTCTATCTTATTCTGTTCTTGAGATATTAGGTTTTGAAAAAAAAAAATCCAAAATACTTCACTGTGCAACAGTAGTCACTGACTGGATAGCATAGGCTGCCAATACGTTCATCTCACTAATCTTTTTATTAATGTTTCAAATATAGTCATTAGTTTCATGACGCGAAGTATTACTTCTTTAAATAATTGAACTGATTAGATTGCACGTACTTTAAAGTAAATTTAAGTCTTAGCTTTAATTAAAATATTTATTGATATGAAAAGATAATAAATAATTAAAAAAAAATCTTAGTAATATGTGGAATAATAAAGTATCGTACCTAATCAGAACCTTTTTAAAATAAAATTTGATAATTTTTAGCTTTTTAGAATTTTTTTTTTTGAAAAATCTTACGTAAGGAGGGGGAGAATGATTCAAAAAATCTTATATGTTCTTTCGTGGAGGTAGAGGGGATCAAAAATGCCAACATCATCCTTACGTAAGTAATGAATGACCCCATATATTTTGTATTTAATTCCACGCTGCGTTTTAACATACTTCTATACTACATACCAATAGTGGTGAATAATCATTGTTGTCGTTAAAAATCAACATGTAGTATACGGGTATATATCCATACCTTTATACACTGGAGTTGATTTCCTTGTATAGCTTTAACGTTCGCAAGTCGTTAAGACGTAGAAGACGTGCTGTAAAGCTCTTATGCACATACAAGTGGAGAGGTATAATCGCGTTTGTTGCGAGCGGTGTCATTGGACCGTCAAGGTTATTATTACAAAAATTAAAATTTTCCCACCTTTCATGAACATGCTACTGTTACTTACTCGTTTTACACCATCAAAATCGATATAAGGGATCAAATTGGTGAACTTACACTATTTGACTTTGGAACTTGACAGTGACACATCATCTCAAACGAATCGATTGGAAACCATGGATCTCTACGACAACTATTTTATTCTACAAAGAGGTATGAACAGTGGCGGAGAAGTTGGACGCATTTATGTTGGCTCTCCCTATCAACGAGGGTACGCAGATATCGGATCGTTTCTTGCTAGGGTATTTCGACGAGTTTTGCCTCTCATCAAACGAGGTGACAGAGTTGTCGGTAAAGAAGCCGTTCAAGCAGGTATAACCATCATGTCTGATGTCACTACAAGAAATAGACCTTTTACAGAGACATTTCACGATTATATGAGAGAATCTGTCAACACGCTAAAAAGAAAGACAGAAGAAAAATTGTGTAAGCTTATGGAAGGTTCGGGATATAAAGTCGGTCGGCTCGATACGCCATTTCAGTCACAAGTGCTCAGTGGATCTGCAAAGTCGACGCGTATTAATCGTAAGACTAAAGGAAAGTAAAAAGAAAGAGATAAAAAAAGTACGCAGTTATCGCCAAAAGAAAACGAAACAAAAGCCAAATTTTCCATCACAGAAGAAGAAGAAGAAGACGACGAAGGAGAATAAGAAGAGAACTGCTAGACTTATTTGTGATACTTGAATAAAAAAAATGTCTCTTGCACAGCCACTTGTGTGATTGTTTAAATCCGAGCTTCTTTTGTTTGATATTTCACTGACGCAAATAACCATTGAAGGACCGCAGTGGGTATAGTATAAACTTATATCATCGCTAACGGACGATTCACGATGAATCGTACCTGAAAACATTATTTAATTACGGGTCTACTACAAAATCATCGCTTTTAACGGGTGCGTTGTGGTATAACAATACAGCGGGAAAGATGAGCGACGTGGTTGATGTCAATGTAGGTCTAACAAAGCGGCTTGTATTATTACCAGCGAAAAAATCGATCGATCTTATTGGGCTTCTTTATTGTGACTTGTACAACCAGGAAAAATTATTCATCAATGGTTTTAAAATAAGAATGTGGTTAGTAAGATCTCGTGACGCTTTTCGTCTCTAGGACATCTGAAACTTAATGCTAAAGCACTGTGAAAGAGTACAGCAAAATATCCACTTACGCAGGTCAAGGTTAAATCTGTGTCGATGCACAGAAGTATTCATGGCGAGACTTTGGATACTATAATTTTGGGATACTTAAAATTGGTTTTCTGGGTTTGTACATTGGCGGTGTACAAGATACTTTCAAGATATTACAGCAGGACTTTAAAACTAATAGTTTGTACGTAGAAGCTTACCATACCTTGTTTTCGGGTACTGTTGTTCACTTTCTCAATAAAGAAAACCACATCGATCGCAAATCTTATCCACACGGGTACTGTCTGTTTGCTTTTGATATGTCACTCGATCTGTCAACCAAAAAACGTTTATATTGGAATCTAATTAGACATGGTAGCATAAGATTGGACGTTTGATTTACCGAAGCGCTGACTATGACATCATGTATGCCGAGTACGAGAATATTCTCGAAATTAATGCGTCACGTAAAGTTATTGTTAACTTCAGTGGTTGTAAGGTTGTACGGCGTTGTAGAGTATACATGCTTACATGAACGCATCTCCGTTTGCGCACATCAGTCTCTTACTTTGCTTGATGTTGGTACAATTCAACATACATAATGGGTCTCGTCGTAGACAATCAGCATTTTAAGGTGAAGAAAGACATATCAGTACCAAAAGAAGTTACAGTTGTTAATTTAAACTTCGATTTTTTTACGCATTAGTTTGTTACACCATCTTTAGATGCATGAATGTTCAGTAAGGAAGCGCAACGACGAGATACTTAGGTGTCTACGCATCTTCATAGACTAGACTATTTTAACGGTATTAAAGTACCATTGAGATCAATTTATAAAATTTTGCAAGATATTGGAAGATTTACATAAAATTATTATCTGTGGGATGATAAATTTGTAACACGAGATCGAGTACCCGTCATTTTACAAGTTTTTATGGGATAGTTACTGCATGCATCATGCATTAGAACCAGATTATCAGGAATATTGATGTTCCTGAAACAACGCTCATGAATTAAAATCTTGCTTCTGTAAATGTAATTAAAATTAGAGATCATCAAAAGCAACATAAATTCTTTATGGACAGTCTATAGATACTGCAAGTTCTATCGCAAATCGACTTACCGTCGGTGTATTCCCAGCCGATCAGATCCCATGGGTGTGGACGAAATCGACAGCACATGTCATGAACACTAATGATCATACAAAAGCAGTTATGCATTGGGTTACTATATACATTAATACACATTTTAATGGATTTTATTTCGATAGATATTATATGGTATTCGACCTTACGTACCAGATCACATTAATCTATTTCAAAAAAATTGTTAAAAACTGTATTGCAATATCAAACAGTTGCAGAGCATATCTTCAAACTCTCGCAGCCAATTTTGCTTGACGCTTATGTTTTATATGAGAAACGAATCGAGCTTTCAAAAATTTCTCAATAATTTTTCCGACGATTTAAAAAAAAATGACGAAATTGGCAGACGTCTTATTTCATTTTAGTGTAGCAATTAATTGAGTCACTCGGTGTCAGTTGGTAGTGGTTGCTTGGTAAGATGTTTGCAAAAAAGTTGCAGTAAAATGTCTTTGATATAAAATTTAATCTTGCAAATGTGTCCATGTATGTGTTTTATATATTTGTAGTCTGCGCATTCCTGGAAGTGTAGCGATAAATGTTTACATTGTCTTGTTATATATTCAATTAATACATGACATCTGCGTTTCCTTGCAATCCAACCTCTAAATTTTTATCGTTGGTGAAAAAATTCCAGTCAGCATTTTTGCAAGCGCGCGATACATTAGGCGATAAGAGAGAGAAAGAGAGAGAGAGAGAGGGAGAAGGAGATTGATATAAAAACTGCAATAAACGGTTGTCAATGCAATTTGCGTGCTCAAGAGCGACTCACTACCACTAAACGACTTTAACCCACTCTCTGTCTCTCTCTCTCTCTTCTCTCTCTTGACAGCCACTACCAGAATACAAAAGTTGTAGGCGAGCAGGAGCAATCCCTTAAATGGACCTACATCGACGACGGCAATACTAATAACTGATTCCAGTTGTTGATCATGTTTTAGAGATCGCTGAGCATATATCCAGTGTTATTTTTCCCGAAAAAATGGGGCCTTCATGTTGAAAATGGATTTTAAGTAAAAAATCGACATAACGGGTTTTTGTGCTTTTCACATTCAACTTTCTGTTATACAAGCCATTGTTAACAATTCTTTTTTAAACTTGTTTTCCTTATTCTTTCGGGCATTAACTTGAAAAAAACAGAGTCTAAAGTCCCAGAAAAATTGTTTATTCATGCACCGAATTTTCAGTGTTGAGTCGCTAGATTTCTCGAGCCTGAACGTATTTTTGCTAAAGTTGAGTGACAAAGTTTTAAAGTTCATACAACTTATCATTTCCTATTAATATGATACATAACTAAGTTTTCTACAAATTTTTAACCCTTTATCTTTCAAATAAAAAATATGTGCGTGTTCAAAGTTCACTATTGTGTATTGGCACACGCGCTGGACGTGCGCCAAGAAAATGTTGAAGAAATTCTTAAATTGCTATTTGCGTTCGATATAATTTCATTGTATTCTATATAATTTAAAACAATATCCCTTTTGAAAGATCAGCATTGTGTGCATCCCGATAAATTCAGCGGGCAAACGCAAGTATTTGAGAGAAAGGAATAATTTATATTAAGTGCTGTTAATTATTTTAAATTCAAAAAAATTATTCTTGAACTTATTTTTGCTTATGCATTAATTTCTAAAAATATATTTAAATAAATAAATCAATTGTCATTGCAAAAGTATATAATTACATCAAAATAAAACGATTTTAGTTTCAAAAATATAAATGATATGATAAAATTATATTTAACACAAGTAGCAATTTAAAAATTTCATAAATATTTTCTTGAAATAATACATAAGCTTGTTAATGCACTTACCGAACTAATCAGCGCACGTCTAGCGCGCGGGCCAATACACAATGGTGAATTTTAAACATGCATTTTTTTTTTATAATAAAAAACTATCGGTTGTATGAACTTCAAAACTTAGTCACTCAACCTTTGCGAAAACATGTTAATACTCGAGAAATCTAGCGACTAAATCTAAAAAAAATCGGTGCATGATCAATAAATTTTGTGTGGACTCAGGACACGGTTTTTTTAAACTAATACTCTAAATATAAGTAAAAAATGTTTTAGAAAGAAATATTAAAAATCGCCGGAGTAAAAGCGAGTTGAATGTGAAAAAGCACGAAAACCCGTTATCTCGATTTTTCACTCAAAGTCCATTTTTGAAATGGACGCCCCATTTTTTTTGGGAAATATTATACTTGATTATTGTTAAGCGACCTCAAAAACATAAGAAACAACTGGAATTATCCATTAGTATAGCGTGGTCACCTACACCGATTTGTAAGCGACTTTTTGGGGTTGTCCCGCTCACATATTGGATTAGCCATCAGTCTGTGCTCGATCGTCGAACCTTTAAAATAGTTAAACTGAAAAAATGGAGTCTCGGAGAACGAAAGTAGTAAAGACGGTAGTTATAAATCTCTCAAGCGTAAAGCAACATTAACAGCCATCTCCTCAAGTTTTTGTAAGCTTGAATGAATTATTTGGTTAAAAAGCCATGGTTAAACTATAATATGTGAAGTTACTTGACAACAATTTGGAGCCCATATTTTGTCCACTAAGCACGGATTTTAAGGGAATTCTTGTCAAAATTTCGAATTGGAGCGAATCAAAATCATCATTCACCGACATTGAGAAGTACTTTACCACGGACAACATCAACTTGCAGGACATCAGGATTAACGGTTCCAACTGGACTCTGAAGTTTACCGTGAGCTATACCCCGAATAGAAATAAGCTTGGGAATTCAGTATGATCAGATCCGGTCCGATCCATAATATGCATTCAGTCTGTATCCGGACAAAATGACGCTCTATGTAGTCTGCTCAAGTAACAGAAGATTTACTCCGTTTTTAATATTTATTATATTTTTGATACAAATAATAAATATAAAAAGAACACTGTAAAAAAGCTCTAAGCACCTATCTCTGGAAGAATCCATATGAAATCATGCAACGACCTACGGAGTGGTTGACGAATAGAGCTAGGGCCTCATTTTTTCGATTTTTCAAACAAAAAAAGTGACACGTATTTCAGGATTTTGCTTAAAAATATTGCATGCGGCCTCACGAGATGATTCAAAGTTCACGTTTGAGCGATGTTTTGAAAATTCCAAACAATGATAAACTAAAACCTCTGTCATTAATTAAAAATTGAATCAAATTGAATGATTATTATTTCAAATTAAAGGAAATTTCATCTCATATTTAAATTTCTAAAATGAGTAAGCTACCATTTATACAGATAAAGTTGTATGCGAAACACTAAAAAAGCCGATTTTTTTAAAATTCCAATTTCTGGAAAAATGCATATTTTTTTCATGAAAATTTTTTTACTGTTAAAAGACTGATTAAACTTTATTATACACCATACCGCTAATGCCGCCAACTTTTTAAAGCTAAGATGTAACATTATTACCGTGAAACGGGCATTTTTCACATAAGAACCTATTTTTTTGCAATTTTGGAGCCAATTGAAATAGTTTATTAATATTATGGGGTACAACTATTGCATGCACGTGAAAATAGATTTAACAGATTTTTTTTAACTACTAGTAAGTCCTGAAAACCCCTATTTTATTATGATGGACGTCGAAATCTACAAAAAAAATTAGCATTTTTTGTAGCTGATTATAATCGACAATTATTTTCTGGTTCCATTGCAAATTCGCAAGAAAATGAGCGGTAACGAAGAATAATTTTCCATTTTAATCTTAAGAGCGTGATTCTGCCAGCGGCGCACCCATTTTTTCACCCTAAGAAGAGTTATGTCGTCCAGAACAAAGGTGCTGAAATCAGCGAAATTCAACAAAAAACTCAACTCTACACTTTTAATAGCAACATCATGTTGGATACAGTTACGATATCCGCTAGAACACTAGCTGAAAGTGTTTTAAAAAGGCTTTAATTTAAGCACCGAGTGAGTTCAAAAAACCCAACAGAGCCTAAGTTACGGACGATTCAACTTGATGTTGAAAGTTTCTAAAAAACGATAAAATTAAAACGTTTTTACTGCAACTTAAAGTTGCTCGTAACTTTTTACCTGGGCATCGTTTCGAACTCCTCCAAAGCTTAAAAGAAATTTCTTTGCAAGCGCTTTAAGCGCTTTAGGCTAATGTTAAAAAATGACGACAAGTGTTATAAGAATAAGAATTTCCGTCATTTTTCCGCCGTCTTCTTTTGAGCTTTGGATAAGTTCAAAACGATGCCTAGGTAAACATTTGCGAACAACTTTATGTTGCAGTACAAACGTTTTAATTTTTTTGTTTTTTAAAATTTGTTAACATCAAGTTGAATCGGCCGTAACTTTGGCTCTGATTAGTTTTTTGAACTTACACTGTGCTTGAATTAAAGCTTGTTTAAACACTTTCAGCTAGTATTCTGGCGGATATCGTAACTGCATCTAAAATGAAGTTGATATTGAAAGTATAGAGGTGAGTTTTTAGGCGAATTTCGCTGATTTCAGCACCTCTATTCTGGACGACGAAGCTCATCCCTGAGGGGAAAAACGAGTGTGCTGCAGGCAGAATCACGGTCTACAAATCAAAATGAAAAAATTTATTTTTGTTACAGCTCATTTTCTTGCGTATTTTCGATGGAACCAGAAAATAATTATCAATAAAAATCGGCTACAAAAACGTTAATTTTTTTTGTAGATTTTGACGTCTATCATAATAAAATAGGGGTTTTAGGGCCGTACGAGTAGTTAAAAAAAAGCTGTTAAGTTCTATTTTTACTTCCATGTAATACTTGTACCCAATCATTTTTATAAACTATTTTAATCGGCTCCAAAAGTGCGAAATGATCTTATCTGTGTTCGTGTGTGTATGTCGGAAGTAAATTGAGCCGAGTGCTTCACACATGTGCTGTGTATGAGAAGAGCATGCACCGCGCTAAAGACAGTGTAGAATGGAGCCCCGTGCTCTGCACCGCACCACGCCGTCACCAATCTGCTAAAATGAAATGCAAGAGCCAGTCATCTAGCACTGTGTCTCTTCGTTCTGTACCGCGTGGAGTAAAAGTATACGCTAGGGAAAAATAAAGCTGCCCCACTCAAGAAGTCGCTTACGCTTTAATTCACCCGCGTCCACGGTATCTTCTCTCCATTTGAGCCGGATTGAGGACAGGGTAACAGATTCCACGACGAGGTGGCCAAGCCCCCACTCACCCTCAGCCACACCTCAATCGTCAGCCGTCGAAGCACACCGGGCCTTGCAAGCTTTCTGCTCGTTGACGGCCATCTTTGTCTGCGCTAAAATTTTGGTCGTCACCACACTCCCGCTGCTGCTGCGCCCATCTGCGTGCTCCTGTACGCGGTGCTGTGGTCGTTGTCACCGCGCCCGCCCTATACACGGAGCTGCTGGTCGTCGTCACCACACACGCCAAGGTTTCCGAGACCCTGATCACTCTTGGCCATACCCTCATCGTCGGCCGCCAAAGCGCGCCGAGCCCCACGAGGTTCCCACTCGGGGATAGGCCATCTTAGTCTGTTCACAAGTGACTAGCCTGCCTTAGAACGTCGTCGTACGGCAACGTATCACAACAACATTGCTGCTGCAGCACGCGCACATCTTCAAGCAGAGATGCTGCTGCTGCTAGCCCCGCTTCTCTGCAGGCTACTCAAAAGCAGCGTGTGCCAACCTCGCACGCCACCGCTCGTTGCCACCGCGGGCCGTATGCCTGCTGGTCGCTGTCGCTACAGGCTCTCCAAGCTCCTCGTTCAGGCTCTACGAGATGTACCAAACAGCCGATTGCCAATCAGGTTCATTTTATAGTTACGTTAGCGTTAACGTTCTTGACATAGCAATACGGCTAGATTTTTGCCTTTATTTCTCGGTCCAACTTGACCGACTTAAACTTTTGTAGGCTTATTATTATTCGCAAAATACATACATTATAACTGACTTAATAATATTGTAGTGTCGGTATTAGTCGTTGCAAGAAGAGCTATTACGTGGAGCTCTAACTTGCGTCTGTACGTTCCAATCGTGTTTATTAATGTCTCCTGATTCGATCTCGCGTCGTAGTTTTATTTAACTTTTTTTGAAACGGCTGACATAGAAAGCCTTTACGCTCAGCAGCTAGCGCTTTACACAAAAATAAAAAAGGCCTTTGCAAATTTCAGAAAGTTAGGTGAAACAAAAATGACTCGGGGTTAATGCAAGACTTGGAGTAAGGTGGTTAAAGATTCATACGATAAAATTTTAATAATTCATAATCAAATTTTAAATCTTGATTAGGACCTTAACGAACATGAATACTTTAAGAAAAATTTGATTGATTTATTTGAAGTGACCTATTGCTCAGTGGCGGGTGACTTTGAAGATTATGTGTCTCACTTAGACTCCCCGACCCTGACAACTGCGACCCAGGACTCTGGTTCTACCTTAGCTCTACATAGTTCGTCTTCATTGCCCTTCGTCAACATTCCAACGTTTTTCGGTGACTTTGAGGCTTGGGAAAGCTTTCGCAACGTTTTTAGGGCTTTAGTTCATCTCAAAATCGAGCTCCTGACTATTATCAAGTACCAGCACTTGCGAACCCACGTGGCCGGTGACACGGCCGACCTGATAAAAAATATTCCCCTTTCGGGTGATAACTACGTTCGGGCCTAGGACGCTTTTGTCAGGTTTTATGACAAAAAGCGACTCCTGGTTGCTTCATACACCAGTACGATTCTTAACTACTCAAACACGAAGTCCACTTCCGGCACGGCAATAAAGTGCTTAGCAAAGGACATGCTAGGTTTTCTAGACTCTCTTGTCACTGTAGGTAGAGAAAATGGGAGTGAAGACGTTCTGATCACTCTCATCGTCAGTAGGCTTGATCATTTTGCCAATAGAGATTGGCAGAAGCATCTTGGTAGTAGGGATGAACCTCCAACTCTTGCTCGCTTACGTAACTTCATTGCGGCGCACATCGTCACGTTAGAGACATTAGAGTCGACGACATGGAAGCCGAACTCCGGCACCCATCCGGACTCTTCAAAATCCAAACAAAAATCTTCATCTGTGCATCAGAGCACTATTTCTCCTGATGAATCAGGATCCCCTGGTTGCCTTCTTTGCGGTAAGTCTCAACATTTGTACTCATGTCCGTCCTTTAGTAGTAAACCACTGAACGAAAAGAGGCAAATCGTGAACGAGGAAGAGGTTAAGCCTACTCCCGCGAAAGGTACAACCTTTTAAGACACACCCACCGATGGCAAAGGAGAAGACCCTGGCAGGTATCACGGGTCTCAGCCTAACCAAAGCCTCTGTGCTATCGCTAGCTTGTCTCTTAGCCCCAGCTGCCCCTCGGGACCCAGGGTTCTGTTAGCTACTGCTCGAATTTTTGTTCGTGGTCTCGATGGTTCCACGCAGAGCCTTGGTTGACTAGGGCTCTCAAAGCTCGTAGATAACTCGCTCCCTCTGCGATATATTGAGCCTCAAGACTCACTCGGTTAGTATTTCATTGATTGGCGTAGGTTATTCCCCCACGACCTCTGTTCGGAAAAGGACATACATAACTTTCCAACATTATTTCGAATCAAGTTTCAAGTGTGATACCGAAGCTCTAGTAGATCCCAAGATTTATTCTTACAAAGCCTCCAATCTTGAGGAGCTTAGTTACTCTTCTTCACATTCAGGGGCTTCAGCTTGCAGATCCCGACTTTTGCGCTCTAGATAAAATAGGCGTTCTGCTCGGAGCCACAGTCCACGCCCATGTTATCCAAGACTCGATTCGACGGAGCCCCGATAGTCAACCGATAGCCTCTACTTCCCGAATCGGATGGCTTTTGTCCGGGCCCGTCTGCCATCCGCCAGAAAATGTCCCTTTCTCCAAGCGGGCAAATCACCTAATCACCGCGCAATCCTAGGAGGTCACGGTGACGCACGTCCCTAAAGACCTTGATTTCATTGAACTCCTTCAACAATTTTGGCTGGTCGAAGAACCCCCCTTTTTACCGTAGCTTAACGGAGAGGATCTTCGTTGCGAGGAGCATTAAATCACACGCACTCACGATCCTCGGACGGTCAATTCGTAGTCAGACTTCCGTTCCAATGTCAGGCCGTCGACGCTCTTCCGCTTCGAGAAAGCTCTTACAACACTGCGATCCCCATGTTTCGTCAGCAGGAGAACAGATTTTGGAACGAACCTTGCTTATTTGAGTCATACAAGGCCTTCATGGCTGAATACCTAGCTCTTGGTCACATGCGTGAAGTATCGGATTTGAGCCTAGAGAAGTGTTTTTTTCTTAATCATGGAGTCTTGAGGGCCAACAGTTCTTCTCCTAAGCTGCAAGTCGTCTTTAATGGCTAGGAGCAGAAGCGGCCCGTCTTTAAGCTTCTTACTCCACACAGGCCCAAATCTCCTGTCTATTCTTTTCGAATGGATTCTCAGGTGGTGGTTTTACAGATTTGTCTTCACCACCGACGTGATGAACAGATCCCGATCCATACAGACGATAAAGCTTTTCAAGCAATTCTCTGGAGAGCTGACGCTTCTTCTCCGATCAGAACCAACTTTTTAACTACTGTCACTTATGGTCTTTGGTGTTCCCCGTTCTTTACGACTCGTGTCTTACGCCAGCTTGCCGCTGAACATATAGAATCGCCTTCTAGGGCTTCCAAAATCCTACGCGAGGAATTTTACGTTGATGACTGTTTGTCTGGCGGTCACTCACTGGAGGAGATCTCAAAAAAATGTGAGGAGCTCGTCGAACTGGCGCAGTTGGGTGGGTTTCCTCTGCACAAATGGTCATCTAACTCTTCGCAGACTCTAACAAGTGTCACTCTCGATCATGGCATCGACCAACCAAAGACCCTGTAGGAGAATCCAGAGGATATTTCAGTCCTTGGTCAGTCATGGGACCCCATAACTGATGAATTTGCGTTCAGATTTGCGGTTGATGAATTCCCTAGCCTCTGGACCAAGCGAACCTTCTTCGACCCTTTGGGATGGTTTTTTCCGGTATTTATAGTTTCTAAAATGTTGTTGCAATCACTGTGGCTACTTAAGATTTCGTGATATAAGCCCCTCCTACACTCTGTTGTTGAACCTTGGGTTAAGTGGCTAAGTGAAGTCCCTTAACTCAATCAAGTGTCCTACTATCCGGTTTGAAATCCATGGATTCGCTGACACCTCTAAGTCAGCCTACACTGCTGTCATCTACACCCGCGTCGTTGTAGAACATGTTGTTTACGTATCACTCCGAATAGCTAAGACGTGAGTTGCGCCCTTAAAGGTACTGAGTATTCCTCGGCTTGAGTTGTGCGGTGCACATCTACTGGCTAAGATCGTCAAACACTTTACTAACCGCTGTGCCTGCGAAGGAGTCCCCGTCCATCTGTGGACAGATTCCCTCAACGTCCGTCACTGGCTTAGCGCCCCGCAGCACTATGTTCCCAAGTGGTAAAATCCTTACGAAATAAAATAACTCGAGATCGTGTAATCCGATCGAGACAATTTTTTTTTTTTAAATAAAATTTATTTAATAGGGTTTATAGGAAAACTATAGAGAATTCCATAAATTATTATCCTAACCTACAAATTAGGTAAAAATAAACAATAAAGAAAATTAAGACAGAGGCCAACTGTTATTTCGTCTCAAAACGAAGGTACAAACATTAAAAAAGCTTCTTAAAGATCTATTCTCCACGTTGCTTTATAATTCATATATTAAAAAGATTAAAAGCCGTATGATTTGTTCAAAATACAATTGTTTAAACAATTTCTAAACATTCATGATTTTGTTTTGTTTTATTTTTTTATTATAATATAAATTATTTTAAGATGAAAAGATATCATGTAAATTTTTCGTAAAATGCTCTGATAAAAAGTTATGAGTTTTGTTGGTTGTAACGTATATTGCAGGAGAATAATTTTTACCAGAACGTCTAAATCAGCCGATCGAAAATAAAGATCTTCAACTAAAGGACATAATAATTATGACAAATTCAATCCTAAATAATCTTATTTCTTAACACTTATAAGGAAGGTATGGAGAAGTCCAATAATTTTCATACAGTGAATTTAAATTGACAGAGTAAAGAATAGTCTTCAAGCGGTAATAATTGTTTAAAAGATTATTGTTCAATGCATATAAATGCATTCAATTCAATAAATTTTTTAACATTGATTGTATTGCAGATGTTTCTTTTCAATATGAATTTAAAATGTTTCAAGAAAGAGAAATTTCATGTAGATTTTAAATAAACTGCTCCAACAAAAAATGATAAATTTTTGAAGTTTTGCAGTTAAGCTATTTAGATTACAACTTCAATGCAGCAGCCAGTTGGAAATGAAAAAACTTGTGCCAATAACTTTTATGGTAGGTATTCATGGTAGCTAACCAGTTTTATGATAAGTACTATTCTTTATCGTTTTATTTTGTTGTTGTTACCAATTGCAGTAAATACACTAGAATTTTGATGCTTATTATATTAAAGTATTTTATTTTAAATAATCATTGCATGACATAAAAACTATTAACAGCATAATAAATAATCTCACTATCTTTTAAGCAAACTGCCTAGATTTCCATATAAATTTAAAAACGAGTAAAAAATAGGTGTATTGCTACCTCAACGTTTGTGGTGATTATTCTGCTTCAATGTGTACTTTATCTTCGAAGTCAGTCACATTGTAAAACTTATTTTACTATTGATTGCTTCTTTTTTTTTTCATAAATCTGCAAAGACAAATTAATACATGTCATTTTAAGAGTGATTCATTTTTATTTTTTTAATGATTAGCAGTAACACCGATGTTTTAAATAAACGAAAATTCATGAAAGGTTTAATTTAAAACTTAAATAATAATAAGTAGCATCAATCTCTGTATAAATTTATCAGTCACATCATTTTTATCGTTCCATAACTCATTAAAGGTAGGTTATCGATGATTCGCGTACTATTGAACTATCGTTGAAGGAGTCGGTACTTTATCGAAGAATCGATACACTATCGAAGTATCGTTCTCTATCACTGTATCGTACTCTCGACGTTGGATTTGTTTACAGTCAGTAGTATGATTTATTGAGAGGTCAGGTTTCTGTTGATATCTCTTGTGCGCATTTGTTCTAGACTATAAGCAAAGTGTTCTTTTTGTTGTACTTTTCTATCTGCATAAGAGGTTGGGGAGATATCATTGCTGTTATAGTCAGGTACGTAGTTTCAGTTTTATAATCAACATAAAAATAGTACCAGTTCCAAGTGAATACAAACATAGTAAAAAATTTCTGCTTACTGGTGGGCTTTCATTTTTTATATGTTTCAAATAATGTTTTCGCTCTCTATGTACGAGGTTCTCAAGAAGCCATTTCTTGCGTTTAGTTTTAGTTGAGGTATGTTTCGTGCAACGTAAACAATACTCTGCAGATTTGAGGTTAGCCCACAATTTTTATTCCTGTCGCACGAATGATTGGATTCGGATGAAATATACACATTTGCTAATCATATGTGCTTATGCTATGGTTTGAAGACGTTGAAACGTACAGTAAATTAAATAGTTTAAGACGAGACTGCAAGAGATTTAAGCTACTTCACTATTTTACAAAAGAATTCTTCGATTATGTTTAAGTCGAGGATATAACTAGCTATATACATATGACTGATGCATATAGTTATATTTAACAGTGACGGCAGGCAAGCTGATCACAAGCCTGCCATCAGGCAGCTAATTTTTTGATACTGCCTAATTGGTGTCAGATATTTATTGTTCGACATACCAATGCATGTACTTCGCCTTAATTTTATACCACATCTCAACGTAAAATCGAAGTGTAATAATGTAAGTATCTATATTATCGACAAACTACGTAATCTTTTCCATTAGTGAGACTGCGTACCCACGAGATAGAAATATCTGCGGTGGAAACTTTGTGAGTTAGTCGATCTATAACTATGTATATGGAGAGCTTTGCCCTGATTGGTTTATAAAATTTTCGAAACAAAATGATCTGCAGCGTTTTTACGCAGGCTTAAGGTTCTCCGTTCACGGTAAGAATTTCAGTCAACAAAGATAAGTTTTACTATAATACAAAATTACCATAACACTATAAAAAAATTTACGAAACAATACAGTGAAAATTATAGTTACTATTTTAGTCAAAACTTTCTCGCTTTTACAGTACAAATTCCTGCAGCTTTTTCCTTCGTGCACTTTTTTCTAACAATAAATTATACGTGTGATTTTACGAAAAGCAAATCGTTTATAATTATATTATCGCTAATATTTTGCCTTAATAATGTTTGTAAAAATTAGGTATTTTACAACTATTTTCACAAAATCAAAGTCACGAATATTTAGTTAAAAATACGAATAGTCTCATCTTTTATTTTGTGGAGTTGGTATTGATCATTTTACGTACAGTAATTTTACTTGTAATCATAACAATGGTATGATGTCATCGTTGTATTGACAGAGAAGACATTCATTTTAATCGTAATTTGCAGTAGCCAATAAAATATAGTAGTTTTCCTACGAGTCTAAAAAGTCTTTATTTGTGAACCACGAGGGTTGCAGCCCAAGCCGAAGGCAAGGTCTGTAACGAGGTAGGTGGAAAAGAATTTTCGAATGAGTATCGGAAAACTGCTTCTTTGCCCAAGGGAGTACCAGCCTCCCAAAACCACCCAAGGGTGGAAAAAATGTTTTTCCGCCCTTGGGCAGTTTTGGGAGGCTGGTAGATTCTCGGGCTAAAAAGCAGTTTTCCAATACTCGATCGAAGACTTCTTTACAAACCTCGTTACGGACCTCGCCTTTGGCTCGGGCCGCAAACTTCTCGGTTCGCAAATAAAGACTTTTCAATCTCGTAGGAAAACTACAATTCTTACCATGGGCCCAAAGTGCACCTGACGTTTTGCTCCCTAGGGCTCACTTTGGGCCCTTTAATTGACTTTACTGCCATAGGGCGCAAAGCAATTCGTGGGCCCAAAGGAAGCCCATGGGCGTAAAATTGCACTTTGCGCTCTTGGCAACAAAAACATCGTTCTCAACTCGGGCACAAACATACAAAAACCGCACCCTCTGAGCGCGGATCTTGTACTTTGCGCCCATGGTAAGAAAACTACTATAAATAATTTGTTTCTGTCGTTAAATCTAATAATTTTAAGGAGATTAATTACCTTAGCTTTAGGTCACCTATGTACTTTTTAAGTTTGTCAACTAAAAAAAATTACTGGGAGGCCATTATAGAAAATTTGGTTGATAATCAATGATTGCCCATAGATCGTTGCGATTGAGTACATTGATAGAACATGACTCTTTATTGGTAAATTTTTAATTATAACCATAACGCGTCTAAATTATACTTATTAAATTTTTTTATATTCGAAAAATTGATGTTCATGATCCAATGCAAGATTATTTTCAACCAATTCTGCATGTACTAACAATATTATAATATATTATCGTAAAAATTGTTATTATGATTGTCATTTAGAACATGTACAACTGGAATAAATCTTACATATGTCAATGTAGTTCAATAGTTGGTGATTATTTCTAAGTACAGAAATTTGTTTGTGAGATAGACTGTCATGCCCTACTCCGAGCCCTGCTCAGAAAAAAAGGAAGAGCACACAAAACAGTAAAGGTGGGCGACCTGAGAAAAAAACAAGAGAAAGCAGAGCAGGAAGAAGACCACGCATCGATGTTGAGGCCGGCAGTTACGGTGTTATTTACAGAAGAACGAATAAAATTTTAAAATCAGCTGAGTATAACCTGCGACTATTAGAATTAGCTGTTAAATTATGCAAAGAAAAAATCAAAGCAGGTTTATGAATATATAATTTTTTTTAAGGGTGTTAAAACGCTGAGAGGTGGTATATAAAATACATCCCTTAACGTTTTGTAGTGGAGAGTGTGATTTATAACTTTCTTTGTCCATAGATTTTATACGTATATCATATAAAAAAAATACTTTATTGATTATAAAAACTTCAATAGTATATAAATTATATGTAAGCAAAGAAAAATACACCTGATGTAAACGCTGATGAGAATACTGCTACAGAAGAGAATGATACACATGCGATGGAAGATGCCGACCGTGATATTAGTTCAAACATTACTACTGAATAAAAAACGTTTGTGGAGAATCACCACGACGATAATAGAATGGAGGATGATTATTTATCAACCAAATATGTTGCTCATTCCAAGGAGTCTGCTTTATCTTTTTTTTTCGAGTATGATTTTAGTGTGAGATCCTACAAAGCTTTATCAAAAGATTCTCGAGCAAGAGGTCAAGCAATATATCTATGTTACAATGCTCTTAACGTAGAAAGACAATATTGTTTGATACAAGATTACAGTGATTTTGAAGCTAATAATAACGTTAAGCTCTGGGAATGGTACTAATCCAATCAAACTGTAAGAAAAGTATAAATTATGTTGATTCATTAGCGATGTTACATTTTGATCAAAATCTATAATTTATATGTGTATGAAAACCACAGTAATGGTTTCCAATTTTTCAAACCACAAAAATTGATTGTCCCGCGATTTTTCGATCCAAAAATATTATACTATACGTACGTTGTGTTCATAAAAAAAAAAAGTATGGAGTTTGATGGAGTTAAAATCTTTATTAGTACTTCGACAAATAAGTATAGTGTGTGATACTCGCTTCAATAAATACATTACTCATAGCTCCAGCACAAGGTTATAATTCATACAACGTTTTTTAGTTTATTCCTCTCTGAGAGCTGGCCTAAAGTTGAACCTCTTTATTGTGCAATAGTTGTATCGTTATATATTACAATGACAGCTATTCATTATCAATTTATTCAATTTCAGAGACAACAACAGCTTTAATGGTAATGAAAGTGACGAAGAAAACCAGTAGTATGAAATATATGTATGGGTTTGACCTGATAACTTACTTTCAGAAACTACATTTTGATGTAAATAAATACTCCGTGAGTATAACTATCTTCAAAAGAGATAATTGTGATAGTAAGCTATGAAATTTATTACATTAAACAGCTTCTGTAAGTTTTTATAATTAAAAACATTAATATTTTTATAATTTATACAACATTATCGATTCAAACCACCTCTTTAAAGTCTAATGCTTGAAATTGTACCAACAAAGTCAAACATAGTATAAAAAATTATACAATATCATTAAATATTCTTACAGATTGATGGTTTTCTATCAATACCGTCATCCAAACTTCTTTACCGTGAGACTAGTACAATTTATTATTCTTTTTCGAACAATTTCACATAAAAACATAAAAGATCTATCTCCTTCAGATAATTTCACTTGTAGTAGTTTAAAATATATTAAAGACAATATCATGAATCTGTGGATATTTTTTAAACAATTATTACCGCTTGAAGACTATTTTTTACTCTGTCAATTTAAATTCACTGTATGAAAACTTGAAAGAAATTTTCGTCTGTCTTCGAGCCCTTAATTTTACACAAAATCACATAAGCCTCTGTTGTAATATTCTTTGTTGGCTATTGTTGATATATTTATAGGTTAGGATCGTCATTATTGGACTTCTCCATACCTTCCTTATAAGTGTTAAGAAATAAGATTATTTAGGATTGAATTTGTCATAATTATTAT